>PVHX01004218.1:0-129250 GCA_004024805.1 Geosciurus inauris | reverse complement strand
AAAAAAAAAAAAAAACATTTAAGTTAGAGATGTGCATACATTTCAACATTCTAAAAATGTTTAGTATTCTAAAAAATAATGATGTATATCCATCTGTGCTAACATGAGAAAGTATCCAAGTTATATTGCAAGAGAAAAGCAACTTGACATGCAACCTGTATAATATGATTTCATTTTTTTAAAGGAATATACATCTTTGTGACTAAATGTATGCAATTTTCGTATGGATGCCAAGGAATTTGTGACTCGTGAATGTTTCTTAGGCATAGGGTAGTCAGGGGACTCATAGCCTTCATTTTGTACCTTTCTGAATTATAATTTGTTCTTATTTTTTACCAAAAGTCTGAGTGACTTTTATAATTTAACATTTAATGTTTCCATGCTCATCATTTTAAGCAAGAAAGAGACAGGGGTGGAGTCATAGTTCTGAAGTCATCTTTAGGATGCTAGATCAGTACACATGAAAAAGAGGACCAGTCTCTTTCTGCAGCTTCACCCCTACACCTTCCTCCTGCCTCCAGCCCCCTCCTGCTAAAGGAGCTGAAAAGAGGAAGGTTGGTTACAGTGGTGAAGCTTTGGTGTGAGGGAGGCTTGGATTTGTGTCCCAGGACTAGCACTGACCAGCTTTGTGATCTTGGGTGAGACTCTGAACCTCAATAAACCTCACTGAGAAATGGCGATAGTGCTCCTTAGCTCATAAAGTTTATGTGAGGATAAAAATTATGCAGTTAAGTAACAACCCAGTAGCTAGCACTGGATGGCTTGTAGTTGTTCTTATTAATAGTATCAACCTAAAGAAGAAATAAAATCCTGAGGTCCCTCCTGCTGGTGGTGGGTTAAATATCAGCATTCCCCTCCAGCATGCCCAATTCTTCATCCCCAGAACTGAGATCATGTCACTTTACATTACAAAAGGGATTTTGAAAGTGTGATTAAGTTAAGTATCTTGAGATGGGGAAGAATATACTGGATTTCCCAGGTGACTTCACTGTAACCACAGTGTCCTTATAAAGGAAAGGCAGGAAGGTCGGGGTCATGTGAAGATAGAAGCAGACTGAAGTGATGTGGTAGTGAGCCAGCAGCCTCCAGGAACAAGGAATAAGGAACAAAGGTTGATCCCTGGAGCCTCCAGAGGGAACCACTCTTGCTGACACCTTGGTTTTAGCCCAGTGACTGAGCCAGAACACCCGGATCTTATGATGGCCGCAAGAGTAAGATTTAAATTTGTGTTGCTTTCTGATGCCAAGTTTTTGGTAGTTTGTTAAGGCAGCAACAGGAAACTAGTACAAGGCTGCATCCTCTCATTACCATCAAGGGAGTAATATTTCAAGGTCTTTCTAACACCGCAAACATACTCTAAAATATCCCAGTTTACGGCAGAAGTTATTAATCTGTTTGGATCCTTTTGAGGTTCTGAGGCTAAAAACCACTCTCTAAAGTAGAAATGTGCTTATTGTTTCAAGTTCATGGATGCCTGAAGTGTGTTCCTGGTTCTCCTAAGGTAAAACCTTTCCTCTAAGGACCTCGTTCTCCCTTCCCTTGCCATCTCCCCCAAAGCAGGTGGAGGGTCACATCTATGGTCTCAGCTTGGAAATCTCCAGCTGCCAGGGCAGGAACTCCTCAGAGTATCTGGAATACTTGCTATTTGAAAGATGGAGAACATGAGGTCCAAAGAAGAAAACGTAGGACTAGCCCCAGGTCTCACCTCTCCCCGTGCTGTATAGATTTTTTGCCTGTACATTTTCATCTGTGAGAGGGAGTCTAGGGAAGCATCTGGGCCTGGGGCTGAGCTGTTTTGACTTTTGATTTCCCCCTACCTGGTACTGGGGCCTGAACCCAGAGGTGCATCCCCAGCTCTTTCTAACTTATATTTTGAGACAGGGTCTCACTAAGTTTCCCAGATTGGCCTTGAACTGGTGATTTTCCTGACTCAACCTCCTAGGTAGCTAGGATTACAGGTGTGCACCACAGTGCCCAGCTGAGCTGAGTTTTTAGGCTTCAAATCACAGGTGAGTCCAGTTTTCCTGAACAATCAATTTCAGGTAGTAAAGGCCTCCATGGGCTTGCCTTCACCTCGTGAGGTGGGGAATATGCACATAGGAGGCCCATCCAGGGACTTCTAACCTCAGGCTCCAGATCCTGAGTCTAAATTCTGGGTTCTTGGAGACTAAGCAGCGTGCCAAAGAGGGGCTGAGACAGGGAAATTGTTTTCAGGAACATATCTTTTTGAACTTGTTTTCCAGGTTCTGCCATAGTCTTATTAAACTGGTTTCTTCTTCCACGTCTAGGTTTTCTGTTCCCAATCTCTTGGAACATAGCTTTGGACTGATTGGAGACAAGAGGCAAGTGAGCTCTTCCAAGGTGGATTGTGACCACCTCTAGGCAATCCTGAGTGAAAACCAGGTTGGAAAGAAGGAAATGGGGCACTGAGGCCTGGCGGCAGGGAAGAGTGTCTTCAGCTGCATGAACCCTGTCCTCTGGACCGATGCCAGTGATTGACCACTGATATCTTGCCAAGGCAATTGGTGCATTCCAGCATCTGATCCTTGCAACAACCCAGGAGGTAGGTATTATTACACCATTATTCTTATTTTACCGATAAAGAAACACTCAGAGTAAGAACTTTGTAGTTTTCAACCAGTTACTCTATCCTGCCTACTTTGTCAAAAGAACATCCGCGTCAGCAAACTTTGCACTCAGCTTCAACTCTGTTCCTCTCTGATTGGCTCCTGTCCCTCCTGCCTCCTTCCTCCTCAGTCCTATTATCCTCAGCCCTGTATAGTACAACTATAATACTTCCAGCCAGCACCAATTAGCCCTTTCTTTCATGCCAGCTGCTATATTAAGGCAGTTAACTTGTTAATGCCTATTACATAGCAAGCTTATTTTTTGGTGGTGAACAAATTAAAAAATGGAACACTTATGATATGCCACCCACTGTGCAAGTCTTGGGCATTATGACGGTATGCAGGACAGAGGCAATCCTTGTACGCATGGACTGGATTCATTCCATGCTCAGTTAACTTTGCATTACAATTTGATAAAGGCCAGGAAAGTCAAGGATGGAATGGTTGGAAAACCTGTCTCGGAGCATCTGCAACCTAGGCTTCTAGGAAGAAGGAGTGTCACAAATGAGACTTGAACAATGATGAAAAACATCTGTAAAGGGAAGGGGTAGGGGAATATTTGTGGTAGACATGGGAAGGTGTGAGGATCCTCAGAACAAGGAGGAGCTCTAGGCCCCGGGGAGAACTTAAAAAGGCTAGAGGTGCAGATGTTTAACCTTTTTTTGGTGTATAAAAGATGAATGATATTTGCACTGTGGCAGGAGGAGGAAATTAAATGAGAATGCGTGGTGGCAGTCGGTGGGTGAAACCCAGGCTGTCTTGTCTGGTCAGCCACCCATGAACCCAGTTTGTTCTCTCCAACTCATTGGCAGGCTTGGCTTCTTATCAGAAAGTGTTTTAGAAAAACTCTAACTAGGGTCTTGTTGATGTTACCCCTTTCTTGTCAGTCTGAAACTCCAGAAGGCAGAAGTCCCTGGGTTTTAGTCTGACTAATGAAGTTGGAGTCTAGGGGCTGTGTGTTTCTTGTTCTGATAGCATCTTGCAAGCATATCTTCCCAGGCTTCCCATTGAGTGGAAACCCTGGACAAGCCAGACAGGGAAGCATCTGGGAGCCAGCAGGAGTCTGCCCAGAAGGAAGCTCAGGCAGGAAACACAGTAAATCAAACCATATGGGGAAGTGGGAGACTGAGAGATAGTAACTCTCCCCCTCACATAGAGGGATGGAAACGTCTTTGTCCCTTTCCCATTATGAACTTTATTCCCTTTAGCAGTGCTAATGGCAGAGCCAGCCCCAGCCCCAGCCCCAGTGCCTCCCAGAGTTCGCAGGATCTGGGGCAAAGGTACCACATGCCATATGCTTCTACATGATTAAAGGTTCTATATCACCTTAACTGGGATAAATTGTGCTGTCTTTCTGACTTGACATAATATACTTTCATCACACTAAATAAAACATTTGTAAAATCGTGTTTTTTATGACTGAGAGTTGGTAAAAATCCAAGACAATTGAATTATCATTATATTACTTCTAAGTATTCCATTATTGGACCAGTGAGGTTGGATGAATAACATAAGGACATATGTGACTCATTTTCTCTTATACACGTATTCTATGTTTTATTTTTCTTGCCCTCATTTAGCAATATTCTTATAATCAATATTTTTATAGAGTTTGTGTTCTTTTCTCAGTGATGGAAAATTAGACCACCTTTTTTTTTTTAACATGGTGTCATTTTTTTTTTTAAATACCTTTCAGTGCCTCAAGCATGCTAGGCAAGCACTCTGCCACTGAGCCACAACCCCAGCCCAGACCACCTTTCTTGAGTCATTATACCTCTTGGATTTTTATTTATTTTTTTGGTATGAGGATTGAACTAAGGGGTACTCGACCACTGAGCAACATCCCCAGCCCTATTTTGTGTTTTATGTAGAGATGAGGTCTCACTGAGTTGCTTAGGTGCCTCACCGTTGCCGAGGCTGGCTTTGAACTCACAATTCTCCTGTCTCAGCCTCCCAAAGTGCTGGGATTACAGGCATGCGCCACGGTGGCCAGCTCCTCTTGGATGTTTTTAATTCATTCAGAGAAAGTTTGATAAGGAAAGATACCTGGAATTGCCATTAAATTCTTAAAGCAATACTTACGTTTAGAAACAAACCATGTACTTCAATGTCACATTCAACTACTTTAATGGGGGTCATTTTTAATTATTGCAGAAAGCATTACAAAATATTTTCATCTTATCAAATAAATATCTCTTATAATTTTCACTATCTCTTAAAACAATGTTTGAATTATAGACTACTTCATGAAGTGCTCTTTCACATTTTCAGTTCTGGGGCATTATCAGGAATTCTTCCTAGAAACAGTATATGGCTCAATTTTTTCTCACCTTTAGTCAAGAGAATACTTTGAGCAATAAGAGCCAAAAAATAATTTGCAGAAAGCTTAGTTTAGGATTATTTGTATGTGAATTTTAATAATGTATAACTTTTTTTAGTTTATATTTCATTGGAATGCCCTTTTGCAAATTCCACATGCATTTTCATTTAGGAAAACAAGTTTTCTAAAATTAAAAAAAAAATGCTTTCTAATTCCTTTTTTAAAATAGAAGATGCCTTTTTTGTAATATTAGTAGTAATCAGTAGTTCATACCAAATAATTTTAATTAGTGCAAATTAAAATTTTATTTTCTCCAAAGACCATAATTCACTATTTAGTTGAGAGTATTCCATTAATTAATTCTTTTAGTGCATTTTTACCTTGTCTAAATTTAATTACTTTAACAGCATTTTGTTAGCAATTTCACCAAGCATCTGAAAGTTGTTATGTGAAATCTGATGTTTCACCGAATGTTTTGTCTTCAAGCAGAGCCATGAAATATTTGCAATCTTTCTGTTCTAATAACATGGCATTATTAGAGGAACAGCTGTAACCATGTATCCTAGTAACACATTCAAGCTATGTGCTATACATGGTGCAGAAAATATTCCTGTTTTTTCAGCTACAAGTTAGTGCCATGAACATAGGCCTGCCCCCATGACCTTTTAAATAAATACCTGAAGTTGAAAGTTGAGTTTTCACATGACTGATGTGTCTTTTCTCTGACCTACAGGCCTCCATAGCTCAGTTTTCTACACAGTTCCGAGGAGTCTTCATCTCAGGTGTCCGTAGAGGCACAGTCCAGCAACCTTCCTTGAACTTGAACACAGTAGCTTTTCCTTCCAAGAATGTGCACAAGAGATGAGGGAAAAGATTCCATTGGGGCCCAAATGGTGTGTCGGAGTGGATGTTTGGGATTGCACATTGCTCATAAGCTACATTGTGCTTTGGATATTAAAGGTAACTAGTGTTCTGTAATATGTTTATCATTTAGTACAGTTGTGATATTCCTAGCCTACAGAAGTGTGGCTAGGGCAGAAGCACCTTTAGCTTGGTCTAAGCTGGCAAAGGCCAGGGCATCTCCTGGTTACTCTTTGTTGTTAGTAGATTACTTTTCACTTCTAGAGAGTACCGTGCTTGTCTTTCCATGGCCACATGCTCAGATTCTCATCTTTCCAGTTCAGACTTGAGTGGAAGCCCTTCCTATAGGCCCTCCCCATCTTGCCCTCTCCCTCTCTGTCTTATCCTAGCTGGAAGAGCTTTCTCCTCCCTTTGATCTCCCAAGACACATTCCATGGCCCACTCTTAGGTCTCCAAGGGATCCAGACACTGCACAGCATATTGTCACATGCTTAGTGATTACAAGCTCAGATCTGGAGTCACATTTACCAGCCTGTGAATCTTATCCCCATCCCTTACCAGCTGTGAGACCTGTGCCTCTACTCTTCATCTGTAAAATGGGCAAATAATCCTACCTTCCTCCAAGTTGGGAAGTTTAAAGGAAAAAAATACTTAAAGCTCCTTTTCTGATGCTTACGTGGAGAAAGCTCACTGAGTGCTGGTGATTGTTAGACTGGCCATGTTCTCTTCACATGTTTCTGTATGCATATTTTATTCCTCTAACGCCATGAGTTTCTTTAGGTCTGTTGCCATGGTGAATCGTTCCAGCTTTTTATTGTGGTAAGAGATATATAACCTAAAAATTACCATTTTAAGATGTACAGTTCATTCACATTAAGTACATTAATGTTGTACAACCACCATCCATCCCCAGAACCTTTTTCATCTCACAGACCATTAAACGGTCTCTATGAATCTGGCTACTTTATGTGCTTCAGGTAGGTGGAATCATACCATGTGTCTTGTGATTGGACAATTGAACTTGGTGTCATGCCCGCCGGCTTTATCCATGCCATAGGATTTCAGAATTTCATTCCTTTTTCAGACTAAATAATGTTCTGTTGTGTCTATCATATTTTATCCATTCATTCAGGTGGACACTTTGGTTTGCTTTACCTTTTACACTATTGCCAATAATGCTGCTGTGAACATAGGTGTATGCATAAAGTTCAAGTCCCGGAGCTCAGTTCTTTTGCGAATAAACCCAGAAGGGGAATGGCTGAGTCATATGGCAATTATGCTTAATTGTTTGAGGAATTGCCATTTTCTGTTTGTCATAGCAGCTGCACCGCTTTACATTGCTACCAATACTGCACAAGGGTTTCTTTACACTCTTGCCAACATTAGTGATTCTAATTTGTGTTTGTTTTTTGATAAAAGACATCCTAATGGCTATTATGGTGGTTTTGATTTGTGTTTTCCTAATGATTAGTGATATTAGCATTTTTTTCAGTCTTTTATTGACCATTTGTATATTTTGTTTGAAGAAATATCTATTCAAGTCCTTTGTCTATTTTGGAATTGCATTTTTTTGTTGAGTTTTAGTTCTCTATATATTCTGAATATTAATCTCTTATCAGATATGATTTGCAAATATTTTCTTTCATAAATAATCTTTCCAAAGGCCTTTGAGGCATAGAAATCACTTTTCATGAAATCCAGTTTTTTAAAATATATTTTTATTTTCAACATATTGATCATATTTATGGGGTATAGTGTGACGTATCAATATGTGTACAGAATGTATAATGTTCAAATCAGAGTAATTGACCTGTCAGATGCATATCATTCTGTTGTGTTAGATGCATTCAAAATCCTCTGTATTATTTTGAAATAATAATTTAAGTTGTCAACCATGGTTATCCTACTGTGCTGCAGAACACGAAAAGTTACTCCTCTCCTCCAACTGTAACCACTATCTCCTCTTCCTTCCTCTCTCCCCTACATCCTTCCCAGGATGTGGTAACCAATATTCTGTTCTCTGTTTCTTTGAGATCAACACTAGCTTCTACACAAAAGTGAGAATGTATTTCTTTCTGTGCCAGACTTATTTCACTTATCACAATGTCCTCCATCTCCATCCAGGTTGTTGAAAGTGACAGAATTTTGTTCTTTATTATGGCTGAATAATATTCCATTGTGCACATATACTGCATTTTTTTTTTTAGCCAGTCATCTGTTAATGGACACATAGATTGATTCCATACCTAGGCTGTTATGAACAGTGCTGCCCTAAGCATGTGAGTACAGGTGTCTTTTTGATATACAGATTTTAATTACTGATTTCAAATATATGCCCAGGAGTGGGATTGTTGAATCATGCAGTAGTTCTATTTTTAATTGCGGAATTTCCATACTGTTTTCCATAATGGCTGTACAATTCACATTCCCACCAGCAGTGTGCAAGGGTTCCCTTTTGTCCACTTTCTTCTAGCACTTGTCATTTTCTGTCTTTGATAAGACAGAAATTATAATATAATTATTATAATTGCAATTCTTATTGGCAGTAGGTGGTACCTCATTGCTTTGTTCATTTGTTGTAGTTCTGGGGATGGAGCCCAGGGCCTTAGCCATGCTAGCTGAGCACTCTACCATCATTGTGGTTTGGATTAGTGTTTCCCTGATGATTAGCAATGGTGAAGTGAACTCTTTTTCATACTCTTATCGGCCATTTGTACATCTTTTTTGGGAAATGTCTTTTCATGCTGTTCACCCATATTTTAATCAGATTATGTGTCTTTTTGCTGTGGAGTTCCTTATATATCTGAAAACTAATCTCTTGTCAGATGAATAGTTTGCAAATATTTCTCCCCACTAGGTTGGCTGTCTCTTCATTTGGTTGACTGTTTCCTTTGCTGTATGGAAGCTTCTTAGTTTTATATAATCCCATTTATCAATTTTTACTTTTGCAAGTCTTTGTTATTGGGATCCTATCAAAAAACAACTGTTCCCTTGTTCCCTTACCAATACTCATAAGCATTTGGGGTGTGTGTGTGTGTGTGTGTATAAAATGTTTTGGTACTGGGGATTGAGCCTAGGGTGTTTAACCACTAATCTACATTCCCAGGCCTTTTTATGTACTTTGAGACAGAGTCTTGGTAAGTTGCTTAGAGTCTTGCTAAATTGCTGAGGCTAGCTTTGAACTTGGAATCCTCTGGCCTTAGCCCTTCAAACCACTGGGATTATAGGTGTGTGCCACCACATCAAGTTCCCTACATTTTCTTTCTTTCTTTTTTTAATATCTTTATTTTATTGCTTTATATGTGGTGCTGAGGATCAAACCCAGGACCCCACGCATGCGAGGCAAGCATTCTACCGCTGAGCTACAATCCTGGCCCCCCCTACATTTTCTTGTAGCAGTTGCAAAGTTTTGGATCTTACCTTTTAAGTCTTTGATCCATTTTGAGCCTTCTTTTTTTTTTTTTGGTATATGGTGAGAAAGGAGAGAAGGATCTAGTCTTTCTTCTGCATTTGATATTCAGTTTTCCTCACACCATTTACTAAACTTTGCTTCTTTTCTTGAAAATTAGTTGGCTGTAAATACATAGATTTTGGAGTTTGCTATTCTGTTCCTTTGGTCTGTGTGTCTGTTTCTATGTCATTACCAGGTTGTATTGTTATTAGTGCTTCACTGTCTGTTTAAAGGTATTTATAATGTATTTAAAAGTATTATAATGCCTCCAGCTATGTTGTTTGTATTCAGGGTTGCTTCAGCTATTTGGGATCTTTATGGCTCTATACCAATTTGAGGAATGTTTTCTCTATTTCTGTGAAAAATATCATTGGTATTTTCATAAGAATTTGACTGAATCTGTAGATCACTTTGAGTATGGACGGCTTAACAATATTAATTCTTGTAACCTATGAACATGGGATGTCTTTCCTCTGTTTTTGTGTGTGTCCTCTTTGAGTTTCATTGGGTTTTGTAATTTTTATTGTAGAGCTCATTCACTTCCCTGCTTAAATTTACTCCTAGGTGTATTTTTTAATTTTTAATTTTTAGTTATTGTGAATAGCATTGCTTTTTTGTTTCTCAGCAATTTTGTTACTGGTGTATTAAAAAGCTACTGATTTTTTTTTACATTGTGTTTTGTATACTGCAACATTATTGAATGTGTTAAGTTCTAAATGCTTTTTTGAATCATAAGATTTTTCTATATGTAAAATAATGTCATTTTGCAAGCAGGGATAATTTGGCCTCCTTTTTCCCTATTTGGATATCTTTTATTTCATTCCATGTCATGTTGCTCTGGCTCAGACATCCAAAACTACATTGAATAAGAGTGATGAAGGGACATCTTTGTCCTGTTCTTATGTTAGAAGAAATGATTTCAGGTTTTCTTCTTTCAGTATGATGTAGGCTATAATGTGTAGTTTTGTCATATGTAGCCCTTATTCTATTGAGGTACATGCCTTCTTTTTATTCTCTGTAAATATAGTTTGTTTGAAAACATTAACAAAATTGTACAAATTTTATTTCTTTTATACTTAATATTTATTTTTTACCATAAAGGGATATTGAATTTTTAAATGCTTTTTCTGTCTATTGCAATGATCATGATTTTTATCCCTCACTCTGTGTTCTGTTATATTTATTGACTTGTATATGGTGAACTATCTTGCATCCCTGGATAAATGCTATTTGATCATGATGTAAAATCTTATGTACTTTTGGATTTGATTTGCTAGTATTTTGCAGAGAAATTTTCCATCTATGTTCATTAATGATATTCTGTAGTTTTCTTCTTTTGCATATATGTATGTCCTTGTTTGATTTTTGCTATCAAGTTAATTCTGGCCTCTTCAAATAAATTTGAAAGAGTCCCCTCCCTTTGAGTACTTTGGGGTACTTCAGGAACTGTCGTTAATTCTTTAAATTTTGGTAAAATTCATCAGTGAAATCATTCAATCCTGGGCTTTTCTTTGTTTAAGACTTTTTATTATTGATTCCCAATTATTGGTTTTCTTTGTCCTACTCGTTCAATTTTAATAGGTTATTGTATCCAGACATGGATTTCTTTTAAGTTTTCCAGGTAATTGGTATGTAATTATTCATAGTCGTCTGTATATTTCTGTGGTTTTTATACTTCTTTAGTATCAGTTGTAATGCTTATTTTTCACCTCTGATTTTTATTCATTTTGATTTTATCTTTATCTTGGTCTAGTTATAGGCCGGTTCATATTTTTATCTTTTCAAAAACCAATTCTTCATGTCATTAATCATATATATATTTGGTATTGGAGATTGAACTCAGGGGCACTCAACCACTGAGCCACATCCCCAGCCCTATTTTGTGTTTTTTATGTAGAGACAGGGTCTCACTGAGTTGCTTAGCACCTCACCATAATCTTTTATATATTTTTACAAGTCTTTTATTTCTTCTCTGATCATCATTGTCACTTTCCTTCTACTTATTTTTGGTTTGATTCTTACTGTTCTAGTTCCTTTAGTTGCATTGTTCGGTTGTTTGAAATATCTATATTTTTAAATGTAGGCACTTTCTGCTATAAACTTACCACTTAGTATGTCTTTTGCTGTATCTCATAGATTTTTGGTATGCTGTTTTCACTTTCATTGTTCAAAAATTTTTTAATTTCCTTTTCAATTTATTCATTGAACCATGGGGTAGCTCAAGAGGATGATGTTTAATTTCCATGTTTGGGTATAATTTGTAAAGTTCTTAGTGAACATTACTTACTTAACTTACTAAGGTTTTTACTGAGTTTTAGATTTATTCCATTGTGGCCAAAAATATATGCTAGGATTTTGGTTTTTTAAAAAAAAATTTGTCAAGACTTATGGCTTAACATATGGTCTATCCTGGAGAATGTTCCAGGTGTTGAGAAGAATGTGTATTTAGCCACTGTTGGATGAAAATGTTTTGTGAATGCCTAAAGATCCATCAGATTTATAGTATACTTCAATGCAAATGTTTCTTTTTTGGTGTGAGGGATCAGCCCACTGACAGAAGTAGGATTTCAAAGTCCCTCATTGTTCTATTAGAGTCTACTTCTCTTTTTTGATTTAATAATACTTGCTTTATATAACTGGTGCTCCAACATTGGGTGCATATGTCTATACAATTGTTATTTGCTCATGTTGAATTAATTCCTTTGTCATTCCTTAGTAACCTTCTTTATCTCTTTATTTTTTTATTTAATGTCAATTTTATCTAATACAAAAGCAGCAACTTCTTTTTGTTTTTTGTTTGTATGGCATGTTTTTTTCCCACCCATTCAGTAGTAAACACACATAGACTTAAAATGAAGTTAGTTTCTTATATGTGGAAGATAATTGGATCTGGGGTTATTTTTTGTTTTTGTTTTTTTAATTCATTCAATTGGTCTATATCTTTTTTAAAAAATATCACTTTATTGTTGTTTTTTTGTTTTTTAAATGTGGTGATGGAGATTGAAATCAGGGCCTCATGCATGCTAGGCAGGTTCTTTACCACTAAGCTATCTCCTCAGCCCCAGTGTATCTTTTAACTGGGAATTTAATCCATTTACATTCTAGGTTATTGATAATCAAAGACTTGTTCCTATCATTCTTTTTTTTTCCTGGTTATTTTGCATGTTCTTCCATTTTTCCTCTGGTTGATCTTTGCGGTTTGGTGGTTTTTTGTATCAGTAGGGTTTGATTCTCTTTTCTTTCTGTTGTGTGTCTGCTCTATTGAGTTTTGTCCTTTGGGGGTTTTCATGATGGTAATTATGCCATCCTTTCATTTCTGGTGTATGACACCCTTGAGTACTTTTTGTAGGGCCAGTTTGGTGATGAATTCTGTTTTCGTATATGTTGGAAAGTCTATTTCTGTCACATTTCTGAAGGATGGCTTTGCTGGATTATAGTATTATTCATTGGCAGGGTTTTTTTTGTTTTGTTTTGTTTTTTTCTCATGAAGGTTTGAGTACATTATCCCATTCTTTCCTAGCCTATAATGTTCCTAAAGAGAGTCTGCTTTTAATCTAATGGGGATTCTCCTATATGTGGCTGGATGCTTTCCTCTTGCCAATTTAGAATTGTTAGTCTCTACCTTTCACAGTTTGAGTATAATATGTCTTGGAGAGAATTTTTGTTGTTGTTGAGTCTATGAGGAGTCATATGAGTTTCCTGGACCTGGGTGTCCATTTCTTTTCATGATTTGAAAAGTTGTCAGCAATTATTTTGTTGAGTAAGTTTTCTGTGCATTTTCTCTTCTCTTCTGAAATATCTATGTGTGAAAGTTTGTTGGCTTAATGGTACCCCTTAAGTCTCAAAAGTTTTCTTCCTTATTTTAAACTCTTTTCTTTTTAAATCTGACTAGGTTATTTTTAAATACCTGTTTTCAAGCTCAGAAATTATATCTTCAGCCTGGTCAATTCTGCTGTCGATGTTCTCAACTGTACTTTTTATTCCATTGACTGAGTTCTTTATAAACAGGATTTCTGAATGGATCATTTTTATGATCTGACTATTGAATTTCTTTTTTTTAATATTTATTTTTTAGTTGTAGGTGGACAGAATATCTTTATTGTATTTTTATGTGGTGCTGAGGATCGAACCCAGTGCTTCATGCGTGCTAGGCAAGCACGCTGCCACTGCGCCATAACCCCAGCCCTATTTAATTTCTTATAACATGAATTAGCCTCAATATCATTGAATTGTTTGTATTCTCTTGTACTTTATTAAGTTTCCTTAAAATTATTCTTTTCAGTTATTTATCAGGCAATCTTTCAATTCCCATTGCTTTTCAACTTTTTTTATCCTCAATGCTTCAGTTCCATTTTCACTGGGTCTCTTGAGCTATCCTGTTCCTTTGGAGGCATCAGATTACCTTGCTTTTCCATGCCTCTTGTGTCCTTACATTGGTATTTGTGCACCTGAAGGGTCAGTTGCCTCTACTAATAATTGAGCGGCTTTGGTAGTCAGTTTCTACTGGTGATGTTTCCTAGGGAATTAGTTGGATGTGCTGCATTCATTTTGGTGCCAGATTTTCCTTAATATCTGTTGAGCTGCTTCATGTATAATCAGAGTTGGTGATTCTGTGGATGTCTCAGTGGCTACCCGTACAGATGCATCTCGCTTAGATAGGGCAGGTTCACTGTAGCTCTGAGAGTGATGTGCCTGGCCTGGGGTTATAGAGCACCTGTCAGTTTACATGCATTGTGTGAGAGCAGGACCACCCCAGGAGTCCAGATAGTACAGCACAGCATGTCTAGTAGCAAGGTGGGATATTTGTCAGTGTCTGAGGCTATAGTGTTTGTGTGCCAGGCTATACCAAAGGGCGTCTGTGTCCATGGACTTCATTGGTGAGTTTTGTGGGCTTTCCAGTGGCTGACCTGCTCAGAGAGTTCTGCTCAGCTACTCCTCAGAGTTGAGGGTGGGCAGATGGAGCTGAGCTTCTGTTTCTCTGGATCTCAGTGGACTAAGCTTCTGAGAATAGGCTTCTCTGTGCTTCGTGGAACCACACAAGGTTTGGCAGGGCTGCCTACTTGCTTTCCAGGGGCCATGGTGGGCCAAGTCATTCAGGAAAGACTGTTGGGCTGTTTTCTGAGGTCATGGGTGTGTGAGCAATGCTGCTCATTTGCTTCCCTTGGCTTCTGTGGGCTGATCTCCTCAAGGCTGATTGCTCAGCTGCTTGATGAAGTCCATTTTGTCTGATGCTTTTGTTTTGTTTTGTTGTTGCTTGAGCCTTGATGTCTTATCCAGTCATTGAAAAATACAACATCATGAAGACATATCTGTTTTCTTTTAAGATTTCAATAATTTTAGCTCTTACATTTAGATCTTTGATCAATAAGATTTTTTCTTTGTACATGATATTTGGATATCTAGTTTTCCCAACACCACGTGTTGAAAAGACTATTCTTTTCCAATTGAATAATCTTGACACCCTTGTTTAAAAAAAAAATCATTTAACCATATATGTGAGGAATTTTTTGCCCCAGATCCTCTGTTTTTTTTTTTTTTTCAATACTGGAGATTGAACCCAGGCCATTGCACATACTAGGCAAGTATTCTACCACTGAGCAAAGTTCCTGAAAATTTTATTTTTTGAGACAGGGATTTATTAGGTTGTCAAGGTTAGGTTTGAACTTGTGATCCTCCTGCCTCAGCCTCCTGAGCCTCTGGGATTACAGGTATACACCACCATACCCAGCTCTCTATTCTGTTGGTCTGTGTTTCCAGCTTTATTTGAGTAACAGGCTGTTTTTATTACTGTAGCTTTGTAGTAAGTTTCGAGATCAGGAAGCATGAGTCCTCCAAATTTATTCTTCTATTTCAAGATTGTCTTGACTACTAGGGGCCTTTTGTGGTTCCACATGAATTTTATCTATGGGTAGATTTAGAAATCTTTCTGTTTCTTTAGAAAACTTCATTGTGATTTTGATATGATTGCACTGAATGTGTAAATAATGTTGAGTGATATTAACATCTTAACAATATATAGATTTCCAATCCACGATCGTGGGATTTCTTTTTATTTATGGCTTCCATTTCTGTCAGCAATGTTTTGTAGCTTTTATCACACAAGTATTTCCCCTCCTTGGTTAATTAATTCCTAAGTATTTTTAATGCTGAGATTATTCATTCTTGGTGTATATAAATGTAATTGTTATTTGTGTCTTAGCTTTATATACTACTACTTTGCTCAATTTGTTTATTATTTCTAACATTTTTAGCATAGAATATTTAGGGTTTTCTACATATAACTATATCTATGAACAGAGATAAGTTCTTATTTTGTTGTTTTTTTGTTTCATTGCTTTGGCTGGTATTCTCATTACTACATTTAGGAGTGATGGAAGTGAGGATTCTTCCCTGTTCCTGAATTTACAGGAAAAGGTTTCAGTCTATAACATTGAGTATGATGTTTACTGTAGGTCTTCCATATATGGCTTTTATTAGGTTGAAGTTGTTTCCTTCTATTCCTAGTTTGTTGACTGTTTTTTCTTTTTTAATGAAAAGGTATTGAATTTTATAAAATGCTACTTCTGCATCGATTGAGATGATCATGTAGTTCTTAAAAACATTCTGGCTAGGTTTGGGCCTGTGGCACAAGTGGCAGAGTCTTGATATCTCTTTTGAGGGCACACCCCAATGACTGTTTTCACTAGGCACCACCTCTTAGAGTTATCCTCCTCAACAGCACCTAGTTGAGGCCACTGTTCAAAACATGGGCCTTTGGGGACATTCTAGATCCAAATAGCACTTCGATATTAATTCCTTATGAGATATTTGGTTTCTGAGTATATTTTCTCATTCAGTAATTTGCCTTTTCATTCTGTTAGTGGTTTTCTTTGCTTTGTGAATGCTTTTTAGTTTGCGATAATTTTATTTTTGCTTATGTATTCTGAGCTTTTAGTTTGATATCTAAAAAATCCTTGCCAAGGCTAACATCAAAGAACCTTTCCTCTGTTTTCTTCTAGGAGTTTTATGGCTTTAGGATTTTACCCATTTTGAGTTGAGTTAAGTTTACTTACACTTTAGGGTGTAAGGTAAGGGTTCAATTTCATTGTCTCGGCATCCAGAGCCATTGGGATTACAGGTGTGCATCACTGCACCCAGCTTTCCATTTCTTCTTGATTGAACCTTGATATGTTGTATTTTTCTAGAAATTTATTCATTTCCTCTAGTTCATCAAATTTGTTGGCATGCAGTAATTGAAAATAGTTACTTATGATCCTTTTTCTCAGGTATCTGTTGTGCTGTTTTTACCTTTATTTCCAGATTTTGTTTTTTACTTAATCAAGCTAAGGACTTGCGATTTTTTTTCAAAAAAAACAATTTTATTTTCATGATTGTATCTATTCTCTATTTGATCTATGTTCCAGTTTATTGTTTTCCTTATAAATTTCCTGTCCAGTTGATCTATCTATCGTTGAAAGTGGGATACTGAAGTCCCCTATTATTATTTGCTGCATAGCTATCTCTTTATGAGCATTAATGTTTACTTTATGTAGGTACTTCAATGTAGGGTGCATATATATTTATAGTTGTGATGTTTCGTGATGCACTGAGTCCTATATCAATAAATGAAGACCTTTTCATCTCTTGTGGCAGCTTTTGACTTGAGATCTATTTTATCTGATGTAACTACAGCTACCCCTGCACTGTTTGGTCATCGTTTGTAGGCAGCATCTTCTTTCATCTCTTCATGTCAGCCTGTGTTTGTCCTTAAGGCTAAAGTAGGTCTCTGGTAGGCAGCATACAGTTCAATCTTGTTTTATAATATATTCAGCTATTCTGTCTTTCGATTGTAGAATTTAATCCATTTACATTTTTTTCTCTTGCCACATTTTTATTGGTTGTACATAATGATGGGATTTGTTGTTACATATTCATACATGCACATGATACAACAATGTTTTAATATCATTTCCCAATACATTCTTCCTTCCTCTCCTCCCTCCCTTCCTCTAGTCCCTTTCCTGTACTGACTTATCTTGGATTTTCATGAGATACCCCCCACTTTTTCCTTTTTTTTTTTAAATATCTTTTAGTTATGCATGAACACAGTGTCTTTATTTTGTTTATTTTTATGTGGTGCTGAGGATCGAACCCAGTGCCTCACACATGGGAGGCAAGCACTCTGCCACTGAGCCACAACCTCAGCTCCCCCACTTTTTCCTTTTTACATACCTAGTTTCAACATAATGAAAGAATGCATATGACCCTTGATCACCTGAGTTTGGTTTATTAACTTAACATCCACTTTTCTGCAAATGACATACTTTCATATTTTTTTTGTCTGAATAAAACTCCATTGTGTATATAAACCACATTTTCCTTATTGATTCACCTGTTGATGGACACCTAGGCTGGTTCCATACTTTTGGCTATTGTGAATTGTGCTGCTATAAACATGGGTATGCATGTATCACTGCAGTATGATGACTTTAATTATTCAGGATAAATACTGAAGAGTAGTATACCTGGGTCATATGGTGGTTCCATGCCTAGTCTTTTCAGGAACCTCAATGCTGATTTCAATAGTGGTCATATTAATTTATAATCTCACTCACAATGTAAAGTGTTCTTTTTCTGCACATCAGCTCCAGTATTTATTGTTTGTATTCTTGATGTCTGCCATCTGAGTGTGATGAGATAAAATCTCAGTGTAGTTTTGATTTGAATTTCCTTAGTTGCTAATGATATGAAATAATTTTTCATCTATTTACCTTTGAAGTGCCTGATGGGTAAGAATTTACTACTGCCATTTTGTTCTGTATGGTTGATCAAATTTTTCCTTCTTTTTATTTTTTATCTGCATGATTTGATGATTTTTCCACAATGCTAAGTTTTGGGTTTTCATTATTGTTCATGTATGTTATCAATTTTATCTTATTTTTGTGGTTATAATGAGACTTATATAAAACATAGTTATAGCAGACTATTGTACTGATAACAATTTTAGTCACATAAACTCTAGACTTTTACCCTCCCCCTACAAATTGTATTTTTGATGTCAGTTTGTTTTTATATTGTCTTTCATAACAATTATTGTAACTATCATTTATTTACTCTTTTGACTTTTAACTTTCATGTTAGAAATACATATGATTTATAGAGCATCGTAACAGTATTGGAGGAGTCTGGATGTGACTGTTTACCTTTATCAGTGAATTTTATACTTAATATGTTTTCATTTTAGTAATTATCATCCTTTTATTTCCATTTGAACAATTCCCTTATGTATTTGTTGTAAGACAGATCTAGTAGTGATGAATTCCCTCTACTTCTACTTGACTGGGAAAGACTCTGTCTTCCTCTCATGAGACATCTACTGATAGTCTAATGGGAATTCCCTTATGTGTGATTTGATTCTTGTCTCTTGCTGCTTTTAAAGTTCTCTTGTCTTTGATATTTGACAGTTTAATTATAATATGCCTTGGAGAGGACTTCTTTGGATCATGTTTGCTTGGAGAGCCATTGAGCTTTGTGCATGTGGATATCCATTATCTCCTTTAAGACTTGGGAAGTTTTCAACAAGTATTCTGTTAATTAAGCTTTCTGTCCTTTGCTACTTTTCCTTATGGAACTACCAAAATGTGTGTGATTGTTCACTTAATAATGCTGCATAAGTTCTGTAGTCT
Source organism: Geosciurus inauris (assembly GCA_004024805.1). Taxonomy (NCBI): domain Eukaryota; kingdom Metazoa; phylum Chordata; class Mammalia; order Rodentia; family Sciuridae; genus Geosciurus; species Geosciurus inauris. The sequence continues at coordinate 110,326 of PVHX01004218.1, read as the reverse complement.
GCCTTCACTCTTTCATTATCTTTTTCCCCTCTGAATGGACTATTTCAAAAGATGTTTTCAAATTTAGAGATTTTCTTCCACTTGATCTGGTCTGCCATTCAAACTACCATTTTTTTTATTTGTTCTTTTTAGTTATACATGACAGTAGAATGTATTTTGACAGATTATGCATACATGGAGTATAACTTCCCATTCTATTGGTTGTACATGATGTGGAAGTACATTGGTTGTGTATTCATATATGAACATAGGAAAGTAATGTCCAATTCATTTTACTGTCTTTCCTGTTCTCACTCCCCCTCCCTTCCCTTCATTCCCCTTTGTCTAATCCAATGAACTTCTATTCCCTCTTGCCCTTATTGTGTGTTAACATCCACATATCAGAAAAAACATTTGGCCTTTGGTTTTTTGGGATGCCTTCCACAGTGATTGTACCAATTTGTAGTCCCGCTAGCAAGTAGGAATGTACCTTTTTTCCCCACATCCTCACCAACATTTATTTTTACTTGTATTCTTGAGAATTGCCATTTTTACTAGAATGAGATGAAATCTCAGTGTAGTTTTAATTTGCATTCCTGTAATTGCTGGAGATGTTGAACATTTTTTTTCCTGTATTTGTTGATGTATGTATTATTCTGTGAAGTGTCTCTTCTCTTCCTTTGCCCATTTATTGATTGTGTTATTTGATTTTTTGGTGTTGAGTTTTTTGAGCTGCTTATATATCCTGGAGATTAGTGCTCTATCTGAGGTACAGGTGGCAAAAATTTTCTCCCATCTGTAGGCTCTCTGTTCATGTTCTTGATTGTTTCCTTTGCTGTGAAGCTTTTTAGTTTGATACTCCCATTTATTGATTCTTAATTTTTCCTCTTGCACTTTAGGGGTCTGGTTGAGGAATTTGATTCCTAAGCTGACATGATGGATGTTTGGGCTTACTTTTTTTCCTAGTAGTTGTAGGGTCTCTGGTCCACTGCCTAGGTCCTTGATCCACTTTGAGTTTATTTTTGTGTGGTGAGAGATATAATTTTAATTTCAGTTTGCTACATAGGGATTTCCAGTTTTCCTAGCACCACTTATTGAAGAGGCTATCTTTTCTCCAATGTATGTTTATGGTACCTTTGTGTAGTATGAGGTAACTGTATTTACGTGGGTTTGTCTCTGTGACTTCTATTCTGTACCATTGGTTTTCACATCTGTTTTGGTGCCAATGTCATACTATTTTTGTTACTATAACTCTGTAGTGTAACTTAAGGTCTGGTATTGTGATGCCTCCTGCTTCACATTTCTTGCTGAGGATTTCTTATGTCTATTCTGGGCCTCTTATTTTTCCAAATGAACTTCATGATGGGTTTTTCTATTTTTATGAAGAACACCAGTAGAACTTTAATAGAATTGTAGTAAATCCATTTAGTGCTTTTGGTAGTATGGTCATTTTGACAATATTGATTCTGCCTATTCAAGAATATGGGTGATCTTTCCATCATCTGAGGTCTTCTTCAATTTCTTTTAGTATTCTGTAGTTTTCATTGTAGAGGTCTTTCATCTTTTTTGTTATAGTGATTCCTAAGTATTCTATTTTTCTGAAGCTATTGTGAATGGTGTACTTTTCCTAATTTCTCTTTCAGTTGATTCATCATTGATATATAGGTATGCAAATGATTTATGGGTGTTAATTTTATACCCTGCTACTTTGATGAATTCATTTATGAGTTCTAGAAGTTGTCTGGTGGAGTTTTTTGGGTTTTCTAAATGTAGAATCATGTTGGCAAATAAAGATGAAACCACTATATTTTTAAATTAACTTTATTATTAAGCCCTAATATTTGTTTAATTTTTACTTTAACTAAATATTTGAAATACAATGAAAAACAAATGATTAACATGTATTGTTTATACATATTAATGGGGTTCAGTGTGATATTTCTATACATGCATACAGCACATTCTAATTAAATATATCCTTCCTTTTCCCATTCTCTCTTCCCACTTCCCAATCTCTAGTAATCACTATAACAATTTCAGGTCAATTTTATTTTTAAGCTTCCACATATAAAAAAGAGCATACTGTACTTGTCTTTCTGTGTCTGGCTCATTTCATGTAAAATAATGATCTCCAATTTCATCTATTTTGCTGCAAATAACATGATTTCATCCTTCCTTATAGCTGAATGATTATCCACAATGTATAATAAATACCACATTGTATTTGCATATTATCTGCCCATGGGCACCTAGGCTGATTATCTGGGCTATTGTGAGTAGTGCCACAATAAACGTGGGTGTGCATTGTCTGTTATGTGGATTTTGTGTCCTTTGGATATAGATCCAGAAATGAAATGGCTGGATCAAGCTAGATCTACTTTTAGTGTTTGGAGGAACCCCCACATTGCTGTACTAATTTACATTCCCATCAACATTGTATAAAAATTCCTAATTTTCCTACATGTTTATCATCTTTCAATTGCTTTTTGTTGTCTGTTTTTGTTTGCTTTTGTTAACTATTTTAACTGGGGTAAGATGGTATCTCACTGTAGTTTTGATTTGCATTTCTCTGGCTAATGATATTGAGTATTTTTTTCATTTATTTGTTGGCTATTTGTGTTTCTTCTTTTTTTTTTCTTACAATATTCTTTTGAGAAGGTTTAGATCATTTGCCCATTAAGTTTGATTGCTTGTTTTTTTTTAAGTTTGAATTCCTTAATTTATTCTGAATATTAACCCTCTGTCAGATAAATACTAGATAAAAATTTCCTCCTCTTATGTAGGTGGTTTCTTCACTCAGTTGATTGCTTCCATTGCTGCACAGAAGCTTTCCAGTTTTGGTAATCCCATTTGTCAATTTTTGCTTTTGTTTCCTATGTTGTTGGAGTCCTACCCAGAAAGTTATCGTCTGTACCAATGTCTTCAAGTGTTTCCCTAATATTTTCTTATGGTAACTTCCAAGTTCCAGGTCTTACATTTGACCATTTTGAGTTGGTTGTTGTATAGGATGAGGGATAATTTTCAATCTTCTGCATGTGGATATCTAGTTTTCCAAGCACCATTCTTTGAAGAGGCTCTCCTTTTTCCTATCTGTTTTTGATGCTATCATCAAGAATGCTGGCTATAGATAAATGGTTTATTTCTGGATTTATCAATAGATTTCCGTTGGTCTTTGTGTCTGTTTTTATTCCAATATCATTCTCTTTTGGTTACTGTGGCTTTGTCATATATCTTGAATCAGATATTGTGATACCTATATCTTTTTTCATTTTGCCCAAAGTTGCTTTGGCTGTTGGGAGTCTTTTGTGCATCCACATAAATTTTAGGACTTTGGAGTTGGTGGGGGGGTTGTGAAGAATGTTATTGGTATTTTAATGAGGATTGCATTGAATCTGCAGAGTGCTTTGGATAACATGAAAATTTTTCCAATGTTGATTCTACCATCCATGAACATGGGAAGTTTTCCCATCTTTTGGGGTCTTCAATTTCTTTCATCAGTGTTGTAATTTTTATTATATAGATCTTTCACTGTATTAGTTAAATTTGTTTCTAGTTATTTTATTTCATGGTGGCTGCTGTGAATGGGATTTATTTCATATTTCTCAGCAAATTTGTTATTAGTGTATCATGTGTTGATTTTTGTATCCTGCTACTTTAATGAATTCATTTGTCAGTTTGAATAGTCTTTTGATGAACTCTTTAGGTTTTTCTACATATAGAATTATACCATCTTTAAACAGGGACACACTCCCACCCTCCTTATTTGTATGCTTTTTTTTTCTTGTCTAATTGCTCTGGCAAAAACTTACAGTACTATTTCAAATAAGACTGGTGAGAACAGACACAAGGGACTACAGTTTTATCCCATTCAGTACAATGTTGGCTGTGGGTTTATGATATATAGGCTTTATTTTGTTGAAGTAGGATCCTTCTATACTTATTTTATTCAGGGATTTCCTCAGGAAGTGATGTTGAATTTTACCAAATGCTTTTCTTTTTTCATCTCTATTGAGATGATCATCTAATTTATTCTTTCTCTTGATGTCATGTATTATACTTATTGATTTGTATATTTTGAGTCATTCTATCAGTTATATGAAACCAACTTGATCATGGTGAATGATCTTTTTGATGTGCTATTGAATTTGATTTGCTACTATTTTGCAGAGAATTTTACATCTATGTTCATTGATCTACATTTTATTATTGTTGTGTCCTTGTCTGGTTTGGGTAATAGGGTAATACTGGCCTCAGAATGAATTTGGAAAGGTTTCCTCCCTTTCAATTCTTCGGAAAAGTTTGAGAAGAATCATCACTAGTTTGTCTTTAGAAGTTCTGTAAAATGCAGCAGTGAAGCTATATGGTCCTGGGCATTTTGTTGTTGTTTGTTTGTTTTGGAGGCTTTTAATTATTGATTCATTTTTATTACTTGCTATTGGTCTATTCAGGCTTTTATGTCATTGTGATTTAATTTTGGTAGGTCATATATGTTCAGAAATTTTTTTCTTCTAGATTTTCAGTGTATTAGCATATAGTTTTTTTTTTTAAAAAATAATCCCTAATGATCTTTTGTATTTCTGTGTTATCAGTTGAATCGTATTCTCTTTCAACTCTAATCTTATTTATTTGGGTTTTACCTATTTTTTCTTGATTAGTCTAGGTAACAGTTTATCTTTTGAAAGATTTCATTGATTTTTTTATTACTTTTTTTCTTTTCGTTTCATTCATGATCTTCTTTATTTCCTTTCTTTTACTAATTGAGTTTCATTATCACTTTTCTAAATCCTTGAGTTACACCGTTAGGTTATATATTGGAAATCTTTTTTTTTTTTCCTTTTTTGCTATAGGCATCCACTCTTTTGTTATACTATTCTGCTGTGCCACCAATGTTTTGTTATGATGTGCCTCCATTTTCATTTGTCTCAATGAATTTTTAATATTTTCCTTTTGATTCATTCATTTAGGAAGTGTTTTGTTGCCAGGCACAGTGGTGCCAGCAACTTGGGAGGCTGAGGCAGGAGGATCACAAGTTCAAGGCCAGCCTTGGCAACTTAGCAAAACCCTGTCTCAAAGAAAAAAAAGGGCTTGGAATCTAGCTCAGAGGTAGAGTGCCTGTGGGTTTAATTCCCAGCAACACACATACACACACACACACACACACACACACACACACAGTGTTTTTTCAGTTTTGTTCAGTCTCCATGTATTTGTGCAATTTCTAAAATTAATTTTGTTAATTTAGTCTTTAATTGTGATAATAAAATATATAGGATATGAATTCAACATTTAAAAATGTATTAGTCATGTTTTGTGGCCTAATACATGGTCTTTTCAAGACAAATTTCCATGCACTGATGAAATAATGTATTCTGCTGCTGTTGGATGGAATGTGCTGTGTCTTTTAAATCCATTTAATGTATAATATAGTTTAACTGATGTTTCTTTGTTTTTATATATATAAACAATTGTTTGTGTGGATAACCAGTTCATTGAAAAGTGGGGTGTTGAAGTTCCACACAATTATTGTATGGGGGTCTAGTAATCCCTTTAGGTCTAATAGTTTGTTTTATAAAATTTCCCCAACATTTAGTGTATATAGATTTAAAACCATTTTATCTTCTTGCTGAATTGGTACCTTGATTATTATATGGTGACCTTTGTTTCTTCTTACAGTTTTTGACTTACAGTCTCTTTGTCTCTAGGTAATCTTGCTAGCTTTAAGTTTCCATTTGCATGGACTATCACTTCTCACCCATTCAGTCCTCTGGCTTGGTGTGTCTTTACTGGTGAGGTGTTTGTCCTGTAGACAGCTTATTATGGGTTTTTATTTGTCCACTCAGCTAGTTTGTATTTTAATTGGGGAATTCAGTCTGTTTACATTCAAGGTTACTATTGATAGGTATCCTGTCATTTTTTTTCTTCTAGTTATTTTGAATATTTATAGTTCTTTTATCCTGTTTTGTTCACTTTTGTGGTTTGATGTTTTATTATGTCAATAATTTTTATTTTCTATTTTTCTTTTGTATATCTATTCTTCTAGTAGAATTTATACTTTCACATGCTTTCATGCTGGTAGTTCTCCTTCTTTCACTTCTGGATGTGGGACCTCCTTATGTATCTTTTGTATACTGGCCTGCTGCCATGAATTACCTTAGTGTTTGCTTGTCTTGTAAGGACTGTAAGTCTTCCTTTCTGAAGGATTGCTCTGATGTGTATAGCATTCTCATTTGGTAGTTATTTTGTTTCAGGACTTGGAATATATTATTCTATTCTTTCTTGGCCTGTAGGATTTCTTCTGAGAAATCTGCTTTAAGTGTTACAAGAATACCATTAAATGTGACATGACACTTTTTTACAGATTTTAGAATTCTTTGTTTTGTACTTTTAATAATTTAACTTTAATATGCTGTGGTGAAGATCTTTTTCAGTCAGTGTATTTGGCATCCTCTGAGGCACCTGTGTATGAACTTCCATACCTTAACATCAGGAAAATTTTTTACTATTAGGTTTTCCATACCCTAAATCTTTCCCTCATCTTCAGGTTTTTCAAAAAATGTGAATCTTCATTCATTTATTGGTATCCCAAAGTCTCGAATGTTCTTTTCTTTTTTTAAAAAGTGAACTAGGACATTTCAAAAGACCTTTGTCAAGTTCTGATACTCTTTTTTTTTTTTAAGTTTATTTTTTAGTTGTAGATGACAGAATATCTTTATTTTTATGTGGTGCTGAGGATCAAACCCAGTGCCTTATGTGTGCTAGGCGAGCACGCTACCACTGCACCATAATCTCAGCCCCTCTGATACTCTTTTGTCTGCCTGATCTAGCCTATTTTTGAGGCTTCTAACTATATTTCTCTTTTCTTTGTGGTACTAAGGATTGGACCCAGGAGCGCTCTACCACTGAGCTACATCCCCAGCCCTTTTTATTTTATTTTGAGATGAAGTCTCATTAAGGCTGTCTTCAAACTTGTGAGCCTCTTGCCTGAATCTCCCAAGTTGCTGAGATTATAGATGTGCAACATTATGCCTGGTTCATCTGTAGTTTTTATTGACTTATTGAGCTCTTCATTTCCAAGATTGTTTGGTTCTTTTAAAAAATCTGTCTCTACAGAATTTCTCATTCCCATCTTACATTGTCTTCCTAAGTTCATTTATTTTGTGTTCCTGCATTGAGTATGCCTATCTGATGGGTCAGGTATCTCTACCCCTTTAACAGGTTGATCTTCTTAGTAAGCTTCTTTTTCCTGAAGATATGACTTGGGGTGTCGGTTTGTTATGCAATGTTGGCTTTATTTCCAGCCAGACACCATAATATAGTCTACTTATAGCTTCTTTGACTGTAATTAATAACTTTTGTCACAGTACATACCATGGAGCAGTTGGTCTCTGGAGGACACACGAGTGGGGACACTATAGCAGTTCAGACAGGTATAGTACCTAAAACACTAGGTATGGGCTGCTCAATGTGTGAATACTCCTATTATAGGAGTGGTGGCTCCTATCAGGTGATAGGAATCTCTTCAGTTACTGTTGGTATTAGCTCTGCTACTAACAAGTGCTTCCTGCATTGGTAACCTTAGCAGGGGCCTGAGGCACTTTTCCTCTGACTAGTCAGTAGTGCAGGTCCAAGTGCTGCTTGAGAAGAGGTAGTGATGGAAACCTTAGCATCCCCTCTGTGGTTCTCATACCCACTCCTGACAACAGTGCTGTGTCAGACAAGGTACAGGGTACACATTCAGTGTGGACTACTTACGGGGTAGCAGCAGGAACCACGGTGCTCCTTCTTGCCCATGGCAGTATACACCCAGAAGCAGGACTACAGCAGATGTAATGCAAAGATCCTCTGGACCCTCTTTGGCCACACATGCCCAAGGATAGGGCAACAGCTGGAACCATGAAGTTGCTCAAAGCCCCCTCAGCATGGCCCTGTGGGTAGGGCAGCAGAGCCAACCATGTTGTTACCTTCCTGCACTGTTAATAAGAGGTGACTAAGTACAGTGCCTTGGGGGGAAGTGGTAGGAATTCTGTGAATGTCCCCAGTGAGCCCACATGTAACTGGCCTTGCCTTTGGTCTCAGAAGACATGCTCCCTAATTTCCTGGTTCTCAGGCAGCACCCTTGTTTTCCCTCCACATGGCAGTACCCATCACCTCCAGGGCACCCCCTCCAGTGGGCTTAACTCACAGTGATTCTGTTGGCCAAGCTAGATTCACAAGACAACTATTTGCTGGGCCAGTATGGTGGAATGTCTGTGGAGTCCCAGAGATGGGAATGTATCCTGGTTTCTGACTCCTAATGCAGTCAAAACTCAGACAATAACTCACTTTTCAAGATGTCTCCTGGCTATGGGTGTTTGCTGGGAGATGATAAGGGATTCTTTTCTGAAGGAAGCCTAGGGTGTATTTAAGTGGGCTGAAAGTCTATAAAACCGGTAGCTAGCACTGCCATCATCCACCCACACTGATCGTTTCTTTACATTCTCTTTTCCCCTTTCTCTTGCAAAGGGGAGATCCTCTACCCCTGGCTCTGGACCTGGGGGTAGCAGATGCTATTGTGCCAGATCTTGGAATCTTTAAAGGTTCTATTCTCTTTTGCTAATTTCCAGTGTTCTGCCATGGTCACTCACCTCAAAATGCAGCTATATGCTTCCTACTTTGCTTCTTTTTTGGGAAGAAGGAGAGTACTGCGTAGCTATTTTCAGCCATCTCAAATCTGTGGTTGTGTTTTAAAGTGATGTCTGTCTGTTGCATTTCTCATTAAGATCATGAATTGTTTTCATGATTTCATTGATTTGTCTATCTGAATTCTCTTGTATTTCACTGTTTCCTTAAGATTATTATTTTGAATTCCTTTTCAAGCAATTCACAAATTTCCTTGTCTTTGGGGTCAGTTGCTGGAGAATTATGGTGTTCATACAGTGGTAGTGTGTTTGCTTTATGTGTTCTTGCATGGATGTTTCACATCTCATAGAACCAACCCTTCTTCCAGTCTTTACAAAGTGGCTTTTCTAGGGGAATACTTTCACCTGCAAATAGGTCTGGTATGCCACTTGGAAATGATTTGTGACCCTGGTTCTGAGTGGATGCAGAGGTATAACCTCCATGCAGATTCTTCAGTTGTAATCCACCTTGGTGATCACTGTGGATCCCTCAGTGACCTAGGTTCTCGGAAATTGCAGCAGCAGTGGTGGCAGCATAGGGTCCCTGGTGTCAAGGGTTTTTGTAGTCTTTTTGTTTCCCTTTTCTGCATCATGGGGTCTTGGGTGAAGGGACTTCTCTTGATGTTGGGTCTGACATGGTCCACAAGCTGCTTCAGCAATATTGGGCTCCAGGGTATAGTTATTCATAGCAGCTGTGATGCCAGGGTTGTGAGCTCAGGGACTTGTGGACCTATTGTGGGTCTTGGGGTGCAAGTGACTTTTTGTGCATGGTTAGATGCACACTACACAAAGCTGGGGTCTGTGACTCTGAGGCAACTTCCAGAACCTTAGGGTAGGACATTTGTTGCAGCTGCAGTTTTGGAACCAAAGCCAATAGGGCAGAGTGGCACTCATGCGGCAGGGGATGAAGGACTGTGTAGTGGAGACTCCGGATCTTTAGATGGTGAGAAACAACATACTAAACTCTGTGAAGCTGGTGCTGTGGCAGCAGGGACCTTGAAATGATGGAGCAGAGCTGTGACTTGGGGGCTTGGGGGACAGGCACAGAGATGGCTCTACATCCTCTGGAGGTTAATGTCTCAGCAGCTCAGACTGCTACAGTTGCTTGGCCTTGAGGGCAGGTGTCTCAGCCCAGGCAGTGGTCTGTTTCACTGTGACACAAGGTGACCCATCAGCTCTGCCTTGGTAAGTGCAGTTACTCAACTCGGCCGAGGCACTCATTCCCCAGGATACAAGCCCTGCTTCAGCTGAGACACTGGTGACATCATATGACAACTCTGAGTGGCCCAGGCATTGTTTCCTAGAGAGCCAGTGAATTGCTTCAGCCCAGCATAGGTTTCTTGTCTTCCTGTTCTATCTTTTATTTATTCTGTATTTTTATTATTTTATTTCTCCTGCTAGCTTTGGGCTTAACATGGACATTTTTTTTCTACTTATTTAAGTTGTAGAGTTGGGTTGTTGAGTTGAGATCTTATTTTTATAGCTTAAATTTTCCCCCTTAGCACTGCTTTTACTACATGGTACATTGTGGTTTGTTGTGCTTTCATTTTTATTTATCACTAGGTCTATTCTGTTTTCTTTGTGACGTCATCTTTGAGTCACTGGTTGTTTAAGAGAATGTATTGCTTCATTTCCACATATTTGTGCATTTTCCAGTTTGCCTTACATTATTTATTTCTAATTTAATCCTATTAAATAAAATTATTTGTAGACTGTTTTTTTAAAATCTAGCGACCTAGTTCATGATCTAGCATATGGTCTATTTGGGAGAATGTCTTACACACACTTGGCAGAAATGTATGTTCTGTTATTGGGTGGAGTGTCCTATGAATGCCTTAGATTTAGTTGGTGTTCTTTTCAGTTTTTCTGTTTCCTTACTTATGTTTGGTGCTCTCTCCATTTTAATGGTATGGTACTAACATTTCCAGTTACTATAATGTCTATTTCTCCCTTCAATTCTGTCAATTTTTGCTTCATATATTTTGAAGGCCTGCTATTAGTTGCATGAATATTTATAATCATTATATCTTCTTGATGTATAGATCCTTTTACTATATACAATGCCTTATTTGTCTCATAAACTTTTATATATATTTAAAGTATATTTTGTTGAAATCAATATTGTTATGCCTGCTTTTTGGTTACTATTTGCATGGAGTATCTTTTCCCATTCATTTACTTTTCACCTACTAATGTCTTTGTATGTGAAGTGAATCTCTTATAGTCGATCAAAAATTGAATTATTTGTCTTTTTATCCATTCTGCCAATATCTTTCTCTTTTTTTTTGTTCCAGGACTGAACCCAGGTGTGCATTACCACTGAGCTACATCCCCAGTCCTTTTTATTCTTTATTTTAAGACAAGGTCTCACAAAGTTGCTGAGGCTGGGTTTGAACTTGTGATCCTCCTGCCTCAACCTCCTGAGTTGCTATAATTACAGGCATGCACCACTGTGCCCAGCTCAACATCTCCCTTTTAATCAAAAATGTTAATCCATTTACAGTGATTACTGTAATTATAGACAAAGGGGGACTTCTGTCATTTGCTATTTGTGTTAGTATGCCTTATAGCTTGTTTCTCATTTTCTGCATTATATTTTTCTCTTATACTTACTTGATTTTTTTTGAATAGTGAAACATTTTAGTTCTTCATTTTCCTCTGTGTATTTCTATACTTGTTTTCTATGCAGGTTACCATTTAGAGATTACATTGAACTTCCTAAAGTTATAACACTGTAATTTTAATTTTTTTCACTAATTGGCTTTCATACCAAGAGACTGCGCATTTACAGCCCAATCTTTAATCCTTTCAGTTACTGATGTCACAAAATTACATTTTTGTAACTTATTAGTTTTTAAAATTATGTAGAAAACAAAATGTGGAGCTATAAACGTTAATTATAACACTAGGTTTAAGGCTAGTAATTTAAAACATTTGTTAATCTCCTAAATGAGTCAGAAAACAGAGTAGTAACAGATCATTGTAAACAATGATACTGTCTTTTAAAAATAGCCCACACATTTACCTCTTAGGGTATGTGTGTTTCTTCACACAGTTCTATGCTATTTTTGTGTTCTTCCTTTCAATCTCTGGGACTCCCTTAGGATTTTCTGCAGGGTGGGTCTAGTGGTAATGAGCTCCTTCAACTTTTTGTTTGTCTGAGAGTGTCTTGATTTCTGTGGTGCCTTAGAAGGACAGTTTTGTTGGGTACAGGCTTCCTGGTTGTCAGTTGTTTTCTTTTTAGTACTTCAGATGTGTCAACCCATTGTCTTCCGAGTAGAGCGTTTCTGCTGAGATCTTCTGGTCCTCTTATCGAGGACACTCCGTCCTAAGTCACTCGCTCTTGCTTATCTCAAGGTTTCTTCTTTGGGTTTTGGACAGTTTGATCAAAAGTATCATGGTGTACGTCTCTGGGCTCATCCTACATTTAATTAATTGAGCACTCATATGTTTATATTCATGTATTTTATAAAATTTAGGGATTTTTAATTCATTTCAAATAACCTCTCTGTCCCTGTCTCCTATCTCTCTCGGGGACTCCCATAGTGAGTTTCCTGGTTTGCTGGATGGGGTCCTATAGGTCCCATTTTCTTCAATCTTTTTTTTTCTTTAATTGTAGACTGATAATCATAGGTGTATATATATATATGTTAAAAACTGATAACATCACTTATTAACACAGTATAGAATAATTAAAGCTAGGCAGCATCACAATTACCTCGAATTTTTTATGGTAAGAATATATGGAATTTACTCAGTGATTTTGAAATAAATAGTGGATAGTTTGTTGTTTGCCATGCTGTGCAATAAAACTCGAACCTTATCCATCCTGTCTAGTTAAAGCTTTGTACCCATTGACCACCACCTCCTCATTCCACTCCCTCCCACTCTCTGGTGTCCACCACGCTACTTCTCTGCTTCTCTGAGCTTTATGGCTTTAGAGTTTACCAAAAAAGTGAGAAAGTGCTTTTCTGTGCATGGCTTGTTTCATTAGCATAATGTTCCTCAATTCCACCTCTGTTTTGTGAAACACATACATTTCTTTTTAAAACCTGAGTAACATTTTAAGTATGTAAATACACCACAGGTTTTTTTCCCCCACTTTATCTGTGAGTGGGCACTTAGATTGACTCCCTATCTTGGATATTATGAATAGTGCTATAGCAAATGTGGGTAAGAAGCTATCTTTTCAACATACTGATTTTGAATTTGAGGGCTGTTCCCTAAAGTGGGATTTCTGGGTCACTATGATAATTAGTCTTTGGAGGGAGCATCGTGAGTTTTTCTATAACAGCAGCAGTAACATTCCCATTAGTAATGTAGAAGTGTTTACTTTCCTCAAACTTACCAAAACTTTTCATCATTTTAATACTGGGCATTTTGACAGGTATAAGGCAATATCTTATGATAATTTTAATTTACTTTTATAATGATCAATGATGCTGAGCATTTTAAACTCTGGTGTTCTGCATATCTCCTTCTGAAAAGTCTCTCAGGTCTACTCACGTTTCTTGTACATTTTAAAATCAGATTATTTGTTATCTTTCTTTTGAATTATTTGAATTCCTTATCTATTTTAGGTATTAACCTCTTATCACATGTATAACTTACAGATATTTTTTCCAAGCTTGCTTCTGTTTCCTTTGTTGTACAGATACTTTTAATTTTGATATTATGTAATTCATCTGTTTTTACTCTGGGTGCCTATGCTTTTGGGGTTCAAATCTAAAAGAATCTTTGGCCAGACCAACATTGTATAGTTTTTCCTGTGTTTTATTCTACCACTTGTACAGTTTCAGATTCTATGTGTCAATCTTTAATACGTTTTAAGTTTATCTTGCATATGCTGTGAGAAAAGGGTTCAATTGTATTCTTCTGCATTTGAACATCCAGTTTCCCCAGAACTATTCTTTGATGAGTGTGTGTTTTCCCCAGTATGTATTCTTGGTACCTTTTGTCAAATCAATTCACAATGTGTGTTTAGGTTAATTTCTGGACTGCTCTGACTATCCTATTGGCTGATGAGTCTACATTCATGCCCGTACCATACTGTTTTAATTATTGCTTTATAGTAGTATTGTTTGAAGTTATGCAAAGCGAGGCTTCTAGCTTTGCTCTTTTTGTTCACGATTGCCTTGAGTATTTGTATTTTTCTGTGGTTCCATATGAACTTTAGGATTTTTGTGTCTATTTCTATAAAAATGACCTTGGAATTTTGGTAGAGATTACATTGACTCTGCAGATAGCTCTGGATAGTATGGGCAATACTAACAATATTAGTTCTTCCAACCTGTGAAGATGGGGTATCTTTCCATTTGTCTCTTTCAGTTTCTTTTAATGTTTTATAGTTTTCAGTATAAAGATTTTTCACCTCCTTAAATTTATTTCTAAATATTTTTTAGCTATTATAAATATTTTTTAGTAATAGAAATCAAGGAATTGCCCTTTTAATTTTCATTTCAGAATGATTGTCAATATATAGAAATGCTACTGGATTTTCTGTGACTTTTGTACCCTACAACTTTACTGTATTTGTTCACTAATTCTAGTGGTTTCTGTGGACTCTTTAGTCTTTCCTATTGATAAGATTATGTCATTGACAAACAGACCATTTCAATACTCTGTTTCAGTTGTTTCAACTTCCTCTGTTTGTATTTGAATGACATATCTTTCTCTTACCTTATTGCTCTGGTAAGAACTTTCAATACTGTGTTCAATAGAAGAGTAAGAGTAGGTGTCTTTGTCCTATTCTGTACACTTGAGAAAAGTGATTTCAATTTCCTATTTTTCACCATTGAGCATATTATTGTTAGCTATGGATTTATCATATATAGTATGTATTGTTTTGAGGTAAATTTCTTATACCTAATTTGTCGAGTGTTTAACATGAAAGGATGTTGAATTTTATCACATTATTTTTCTGCATGTAATGAAATAACCACATGGCTTTTGTTCTTCATTCTCTTAATGTCATATATCCCATTTATTGATTCGCATGGGTTGAACCATCCTTGCTTTCTGGGATTAAATCTTACTTATCATAGTGAATGATCTACTTAATGTTCTGTCAGATTGGGTTTGCTAGTATTTTGAGGATTTTTGCATCTGTATTCATCAAGGATTTATGTAGTTTTCTTTTGTTGTGATCTTATCTTCTTCAGTATCAAGGTAATGCTACCCTAGTGTCTTAGGTTGTTTTCTGCTGTGACACAATCCCCCTGACTGGATAATATATAAAGAATGTCTCACATTCCGGAGGCTGGGAAGTCTAATATCAAGGAAATAAAAATTTCATTGATTTCAAAAAAATAAAAATTTCATTGATTCTTTTGTATTTTTCTTATTTCTACTTCATTAGCTTCTGATCATCATTTTTTTCCTTCTGTTGACTTTGGGCTTTGTTCTGTTTTTATTACCTTGAGGTGCAATGTTAAATTGTGTATTCAAGAGCATTTATGATGTAAGCATTTATTGTTGTAAATGTTTATCTTAAAACTGCTTTTTAACGTTTTGGTATATTGTATTTTCATTTTTAACCTGTCCCAATGTTTTTTAAATTCTCTTTTCTTCATTGGCATATTGGTTGTTCAGGACCATGTTTAATTTTCATCTACATGTGAATTGTTTGAAATTCCTCATTATTGATTATACTTTCATATCACTGGGGTCAGAAAAGGTACTTGAAGAGATTTTTGTTTTCTTCGATTTGCCAATACTTGTATTGTTGCCTACCATGGTCTATCCTGGATAGTGTGCTATGTGTACCCAAAGAGTATGCATTCATTGATGTAGGATGGAATGTTCTATATATGTCAGTTTCCTTTATTCAGAAACGTTGTTTAATTCTAGTGTTTCCTTTCTTTCTGGGTGATCTTTACATCGTTACATTATTCACCTCATGAATGTTGTACTAGAATCTGTCTCCCTTCAGGTCCTTTAATATTTTCTTTATAATGCCCCTAGATTGTATACATATAAATTTATAATAATTATAGCTTCTTAGTTAACTTCTTTGTTACATATTGTTCATATTTGTTTCCTTTTACAGTTTTCACCTCAAAGCTTATTTTGTATGATATAAAGCCACCCCTGCTGTCTGCAGTTATATGGAATGGCTTCACTTTCAGTCTGTATGTGTCCTTAAAAGTGAGGTCTCTTTTAGGCAACATATATTTGGGTCTTTTTAAAATTATTCATTTATTATATGTATTATTAGAGAAGTTAACCCATTTACATTCAAGATAATTTTATTTTTGCCATGTTGGGGATTGATCCTAGGGGCACACTACTGAGCCATATCCACAGACCTTTTTTTACTTTTTTTTTTTTTTTGAGACAGGTTCTCACTAAATTGCAGAGGCTGGCCTTGAACTTGCAATCCTCCTCTCTCAGCCTCTTTAGTAGCTGGAATTACAGCCATGTGCCATTCTTCCCTTTTCCTGAAAGCTCTTTGAGCTCCCAAGTCTTTCTTTAGCTGGATTGAGCCTGCTGTTGAAACTTTGTGGCATTATTTATCTTAATCATTATATTCTTCATTTATAAGCTTTTTTTTTAAAAAAAGTTTTTCTTTATTAAACCTCATTTTTCATGTATTTTCTTTTGGAGAGGATACTGGAGATAGAACTCAGGGGCAGTTGACCACTGAGCCACATCCCCAGCCCTATTTTGTATTTTGTTTAGAGACAGGTCTCACTAAGTTGTTTAGCACCTCGCTTTTGCTGAGGCTGGCTTTGAACTCATGATCTTCCTGCCTCAGCCTCTCGAGCCACTGGGATTATAGGCATGTGCCATCATGCCTGGCTCATTTTTCATGTATTTTCTAAATTTCATTTAACTTAATCTATGTATTCTTAGAATTCACTAAACTTCTTTAAAAAGTACTCTTTGACTTCTGTCATTTCATTCATCTCCCTTTCTGTAGGATCCATTCTTGGAACTTGGCTAGTTTCTTTTGAAAATGTTGGGACTTCCTGAGTCTTTGTAACCCTGTGTCTTTGCTTTGGCATCTGCACATTTGAGGGAGCAGCTCTCCCTTTCTCAACTTTTCCAAGTATTATTTGGCAAAGGTAGACCTTCACTATTTAGTCTAGCCTCTAATTTGGGATGTGACAACTGCTGTTAACCCTGGGAAGGTCAGGCTTGCTTCCGGGATCTTCCTGTTGCTGGTGTGTTGCCTGTCCTCTGAATTTGGATGGGGTAGCTGGTTGGGCTCTGCTATCTGTTGATGCCACTGGCTAAGTCCTGAAATCAGGTTGAGTGGCTGGAAAGACATTGAAATCTACTCAGGCTAGACTGGTCCAGAGCTTATGCTTTGGCCATATGGTTCTTTTAGTTGAATTCAGGAGTTGGACAGGCTTGCAGGAGGGGCCCTGAAGTTAGGTGGAGCTGCTGATCATGATGGGTGGGACCATATGCCATGAAATGCACAGCTGAAGTTTGCTTCCCTGTCTATGCGCAGCCTTGGGGTAGGCTTTGAGCCTGGTCTTAGTGCTGTTTAAATACCCAGGCATAGCAGATGTTGCCCCTGTTCTTGGCCAGAATCTACTACAGTGACCATTTCCCTCTGTAAGTGGGTCTGGGGTGGGATTTGAAACCACCTGAATGCTGTTAAATTCCCTGGTATAGTACAACTAAGCTCTTAGCACTATCTGGGGATCAAAGCCAGGTAAAACTTTCCTCCACTTCTGAAAGTGACTAGCTCAGCTTTGTGGGTGTACTTTGCTGTTAGTTTGTTCTTTGATTGAGTGTCACTGCTGGCACTGTTGGGTGCCAGTGGTTGACAGATCTACCATTGTATTAGTCTGCTTTCCATCACTGTGACAAAATACCTGAGAAAATAAATATAAAGAAGAAAGATTTATTTTGTATCATGGTTTCACAGGTTTTAGTCCATGAAACCTATTGCTGTTGGGCCTCTGAAAAGGCTTAGCATCGTGGCAGTAAGTTCCTGGTGGAACAAAACTTGTGTAATGGTGGCAAGGAAGCAAAAAGAGAAGAGGCTGTGGTCCCAGTATCCGCTTCAAGGACGTTCACAGTGGCCTACCTTCCTCCAACTAGGCTTCACCTCCTAAAGTTTCTATCACCTTCCAATAGCACCATAGGCTGGTGCCAAGCCTTTGGCACATGGGCCTTTGGGCTACATTTAAGATCCAAACCATTATATTCCACCCCTGATCTCCAAAGGCTCATGTTGATCTCCAAGAGTCCCTAAAGTCTTAACTCTTTGAGCATCGCTCTAAAAGTCCAAGTCCAAAGTCTCCTCTAAGTCTCAAGGAAAACTCAGCTGCAAGAGCCTATTAAAAAGAGGGCTGAGGTTATATAGCTCAGTGGTAGAGTGTTTGCCTAGCAAGTGAGGCACTGGGTTCGATCCTCAGCACTGCATATAAATAAATAAAATAAACATTCATTGACAACTACAAAATATTTTAAAAAGTAAAATAAAATAGAAAAGTTACATACTTCCAGAATATAAAGGTCCTGGGTAAACATTCATATCTTAAAAGGGAGAAGTATGACAATAATGAGGAATTAGACCAAGCAAGACCAAAATCCAAATAGGCAAACATCCTGTAGCTTCACATCTGGCATCTGGGGCACATGGTGGCATTACCTGAGCTCCTGAGAACTTGGACAGTGCCACCTGTGTGCCTCTGATGGCTAAAACCTATCTCAGGCTGACTGTGCTTGCTCCCCATGGCATCTCTCAGCAGGTGTTAAAAAAATATTTGCTATGAATTATCAAGATGATTTTTTATAGTTTTAGTTGTCAAGGAACCTTTATTTTACTTGTTTATATGTGGTGCTGAGAATCAAACCCAGTGTCTTGCACGTGCTAGGCAAGCAGTCTGCCACTGAGCTACAACTCCAGCCCGCACAGGAGGCATTTCACATTCACAGAATCTCTAACTTCCTGGGGCTTCCATTGAAGATTTGCTTTATTTACCATGTGCTTCCCACCATAATGTTCTGTTTCACCATAGATCCAAAATCAGTGGAGTTAGATGACCATTGCCTGAATCCTCTGAAACCAGGAGTCAAAATAAACTTGTACTCTTTATAAGTTGTTTATCCCAGGTATTTTTTTAAAACAACTATGGAAAACAAACACAGTAAACTGTCCAGATCTGTAGTTTAATTTCTCTGGGCTCTACCTCTTGGATTTGTTTACACCTCACCCTAGTATGGTCTAGCCATGCCTTTTCCTCTTATGTTCCTCCTGAGGTGAGGTGGGAGGTGCCTTGAAATACTAGGGATTCTGAATATCTGCCTCTGGTTCTTCTTTCACTTTATGAAAACTATGGCTTCTGGGATCCATATGGCTCTATGGAATACTCTTTGTGTGGTGCTGTGCAAACCTGGGGAAGGGGAAGGGGTGAAAAGTCAAAGTGAGCTAGTGCCAGTGCCATCCTTAAATATACAGAACTGTGAGCTAGATAAACCTTTTGTTTATAATGTTAGGTATTTAATTAGTAATAAAAATGGACTCACATTGTCTACCTAGTAGATTTTTCATTTGTTATTATATATTTCAGCTGTAGAATTTCTTATTTTGTTATCTTTTTAGTGATGTTTCCATTTTGTTCATATACCACTTTCTTGACTTTTGTGTCTTCTTTAGTTCTTAAAGCATTTTTGATAGGTGATTTAAAGTTTTTGTCTAGTAGGTCTACCATCTTGTTTCTGTTGTTGTATTTATTTTTTACTCTCAATGGCCCTTTTTCTTTTTAAGCCTTGTGATTTTTTTAAATCAAAAAATGAACATTTGAAACTACTATTGGGATAACTCTGAAAATCACATTCTTCCCTTTCCCTGTGTCTTTGGGTTTTGTTTTGTTTTGTTTTGTTTTTTAGTACTGGGGATTGAACTCAGGGGTACTGGACCACTAAGCCACATCCCCAGTCCTATTTTGTGTTTTATGTAGAGACAGGGTCTCACTGAGTTGCTTAACACCTCGCCCATGCTGAGGCTGGCTTTGAACTCGCGATTCTCCTGTCTCAGCCTCCCTAAGTGCTGGGATTACAGGCTTGAACCACCGCGCCCGGCTTTTGTTTTGTTTTTTTGATTATTGTAGACTTTCTACCTCCCATGGATCAGTTGGAGTTATAAATTTAGTCTTCTCAGGTCTTTTCTCAGTCTACACTTTCCTCTGCATGCATGGTAATTTTCTATTTCCCTTACTTAAGCAGTTGCTTTTGAATTTGATAGTCTTTAACGTATGACTCCTAAAATGGGGAAAAAAGAGAAAAATGAAGGGAGAAAGAAAAAAAATACTGACTTACTAAATCCCTTGAAGTTGCTTTAGCCAAAAGAGAAAGGGCTTTCAACACTGGTGGGAGGGGTGTGGCAATGGCTGGCACCCATGTCTGTATTGTCTTCATGAGAAGCAAACCTTTGTGATCAGAACAGAGATCTCCAAAATATGAAGGACAAGATCCTTATTGCTCACCTTGGATCTTATAAGCTTTGTACAAACTGTTCCAGCTTCCTCTATGGGCTAGGAGCATGTGCACAGCTTTCTCTACTGGTTGGAGCACAAGAGATAGGTAGCTGCTCTGAGCTTAGATATGAAATAGACAGAAATTAATGGCAATTTACTGTGGAATCCTTCCTATATAAGTTTCACATCTTCAAAAGACTGCAAAGTTCTAAAATAATGACCTCAGACCATTTGCCAATGTGATCATCATCTAGGTGTGGGGAGAGATTCCTGGTATTTGCTACTCTGCCGTCTTCTTATAATCCTTTCCTCTTCCTTTATAATCTTATAAAGTCTTGCAAATGTGAGAGTTAAAGACATATTTCATAAAGGAAGGACATCCCAGCCTTCAAACAGTACAGGTCTCCCAGAGACACCACTTACCCTAACCCAACCTTCTTCTGTCCGAGTATTATAGGATGAATTATGCACCCTGCCTCACCAAATTTATATGTTGAAGTCATGGCCCTCAGAACCACAGAATGTGACTTTATTTGTGGATAGTCTTTATGTAGAGTAATTGAGTTAACATGAGGTCATTAGTGTGGGTTCAACTCCAGTGTGGCTGATGTCCTTATAAAAAAAAGAATAGATTCCATGGTATCATGGTGAGCACTTTGGATTCTGAATATAGAAAAGGATATTAGAACACACAGGAAGAAGATGGCCACTTATTAGCCAAAAAGAGAGGCCTTGGAGTAATCAACTCTACTGACACTTTGATCACTTTGGACTTCTAGCCTCTAAAAATATGAGAAGACAAATTTCTGTTGTTTAAGCCATCCCATGTCTGCTATTATGAGAGTCCCAGCAAACTAGTACTCAGCTACTTCGTTCTCTCCCACCACTGAAGTGTGTCTTTTCCCCGTCTGAGATCCTTCAATACTTTGCCAGCCCTATAATTGAGATCCTTCAATACTTTGCCAGCTTCTATAATTATTGTTCAGTATCATGACTCACTGTGTTAATGGTCCTCTTTCTGTAGCAGTTTTCTCTTTTTTCCCCCCTAATCTGAACATTTTCTTTTTTCTAAGCATGTTTCAGAAAAAGATGATCAGTGTTGCAAAGAAAGGTTTCCAGGTTATGGCCATTATTATGGATTGGATATTAAATGTTCTCCCAAAGCTGGTGTGCTAAGCTTAGTCACCAATCTCTGTGGCACTGCTGGGAGGTGGGGCCTTTAGTAGGCGGGGGACCAAGTAGAAAGAAAGGCTACCAGGGCATACCCTTGAAGGGGATATTGAGACCCTGAACTTTTTTTCTTTTGCTTCCTGGCCACCATGAGGTGATCAGCTTTCTCTGCCATGCCCTCCTGCCATGATTTATAACCTTTCCATAGGCTCAAAGTAACAGAGCCAAACCTCTGAAACTGTGAGCCCAAATGAACTTTTTATAGATTAATTCTCCAGCTTTGTTATAGTGCTAGGAAGTGAACACACTAAGGAGCCCCCTTTCGCTCAGCATCTCTTGGGACTAGCAGTGTTCTAAATATACTCGTCCAAATAGATAACAATGTCACATGTCATCATTTTATATTGATGATAATTATTGGAGATAACTGAGAAAGATCTTGGTGTATGAAGTGGTCGGGCCTCTCAGAGTAAACCAGCAGGGGAAGTCACATAGGATCACAATGTCAGAGTTGGAAAGGCCTTAGATTATTTTGTTCACCTCAACAGACAAGGAAATCGGTGTCCTGAGAGCTTGAGGGCTGGTCAGTGGGAACCATCAGTGGTTCCAGCACTCTTCTCTGTGGATGGCCTTGGGGAAAGCTGGTGCTATATGAAATGTGGGACTCTGAGTCTTGGAAAATGGTCTTAAACATCCCTCCACTTGAAATTCCTCTGAAGAGTGACAGGTTCCCTGGCACTAGCCTTTCTCCCTAAGCCTAGAACCCCCCCAGCTTGTCATGCTGGGCTTTCTCCTGATACCAGACTAAGGTCAATCTTAGTGTCCCAAAGTTCCAAAGCAAGTTTTGGGGTCTGGCCTGGCTGATCAGTTCACTATAGTGAGGCATCAAAAGCCCAGGCTTTCAAACTGGGTTCAAATTCCAGTTTTGTCACTCAGTGTCTGCAAGAAAATAAACACACTCTATGGCCTCTGTAAAATGCAGACTATACCCCATAGAGTGATAGAGTTGGTTAAAAGGAATGGATGGACAGAATTTAACATGGTGCCTATTTATGTTAGGTTTCATCAAATATTAGTTTTCATCCTTCCTTTTAAAACTAGGGGTGTATAGTTACACTCACACTCTAGAATCTCTAGGAGAAGGAATTATTTCCTATATCATACCCAGTGCAAACCAATTTTTAAAGATCTAATTCCCCCAGTGAGAAAGCAAAATAAGCCATCTGTTTAGCATGTACTTATTTGCTATGTTTTTTATCTTCTTTGATTCTCTATCAGGCTGTTTTTTTAGTCATTAGTTTCAATATGGCCTTCACAGATCAATGAGATGAGAATATGACCAGGAATCAAGACCAAGATGCTGGTTTTACTAGTTTGGAAGCAGTTTTAATGGAGATGAAAATGTTTATCAACTCAACACAGGTACCCCCAAAATACAAACCAAAATATTATCTTCAGCTGCATAGCAAATATGATTTAAGAATTTAACATTATTTGATCACAAGCGTAAATATAAGTCACCATAAATAAATGTAAATTCATTGTACAAAAATCCCCAACAACTCTTAATACAAATATGGTACATCTGACAGTTTCTGAAACAGAATTTCTTAAAACTTGTTAAAATCTAAGCTTTTTTATTCTTGGTTTTTAGACACATTAAAAAAAATCAAAAGAGGGACAGGAACAATTCTAGGGAGGAAAGAATACTAAACTTGTCCAGTGTTCATAAACAAGTACTGCTGGCGAGCTGAGGAAATGAAATCTCTGCTCAAAGGAAAGACCTCAATTTACTGGGATCAAATCTCTTGAGGATAAATCACTCTTCCCAGAGGGTGAACTTCAGTGTTATTAAAGTAGGGTAGGAGAAGTGAGTTGTTGAACCAGCAGTCTCATTAAATGGATGGGTCAGATCTGTGCAAGCCATGGCTAAGGATTTAGAATGAACTACAGAACTTAAAAGCGAATCATCTATCTGAAAGAGCCAACTACTGTTCCCAAACAGGACAGAGGATTTGAAAGGTTCTGGAGCTTAGAGATTCTAAGTAGGTTTTAAAGATGCGTTCTACCATGTAGTTCTGCCATGTGGTATGACCTCTCTCTCCTGCCTCTGGGATTCATCCATGGTTGTCAAGAGAAAAGAAGAAATTGGAATAGGAAGTGGCAGAACCTGATAGAAGTGTTTGTCAGCTGCCACTTTGAACCACCTTCCCAAACTATAAATGTTTTTTTTTTTCATGGCTCAGAGGTAGCTCGAAGTCCAAGGCTGGCAGAATATTTCCTACACTGCAGTGGTTCTCAAATTTCAATGTGCATCGGTATAACTCATCTAGCTTGTGGGGATGCTGATTTTCTAAATGTGTACCCAAATGGGTACATCTCACAAAGCTCTGGTAATGGATATTTCCTTTGTTCTTCCTGAGTGGTTAAAAACGGACCATCTGGTTCATGTTAACCATGTCCACTTCTCTTCTGTAGGGGAGGGGCTCATTATTGTTCTTTTCATTTTCTCTCCTTTCTTCCTGGGTGGAGGAAGAAGTATTAAATGTCCTACTTTATATGTTCGCAGAAGCTCAGGGCCACAGGTGCCCTTTACAGATGATGTGCTGTTTCCAGACATGCACATCCCCAAGGTTCTCCTCTTTGAAGGACTCACCACACTTGGTGAGGGAGACTGCAGAAAGTTTTGTTTCAGTCTGCAAAATGGAAATAAATATACCCCTGTGAGAATCTATACCTCGAAATCTAACTTGAGCAACATTAAGAGAACAGGAAGTTGAGAGCAAAATATAAAGTGTTCCAAGAATCTTTCAGCAGCTAGGACAAATGGAACTTCTGATTCCCTAAAACAGGACTCCTCTTGGGGGTATATCTTGGAATTAAAGGCTCATTGTCAAATAGTATTTTTACTCCTGACCTCTGTGTGTTCTCAAGATGATTTTGGCTTCTGTTGAAATAACCCTGTAATATTTTCTTCCTTGTGAGAGTTTTCCTTGAGAGATTCTGTGGCAAGAAGTGGTCACTAATTTGGTCACTGGCTAATGCTGTGGGTGGTACCATGGCTGATTTGTTTAGTGTTGTATCCCCAATGTCCATCACCCTTTGTGGCCACTGTGTGGCCCAGTGCTGAGTAATTGCTTAAGGAATAAAGGAGCCATCTCATCCTCAAGTTGATGAGATGCCTTGAAAGCTTTCTATTTGGGGCGATGGAATTCCTGGCTGTGTTCAGAGATACTGCTTCCACATAGCAGGCCTGACCACCTTCCTAAACCCAGTCTCCACTCAGTAGGAGACAGTTGTGGAAACATGTCTGGCTTTTCTCTGGGACTTCTCTGAGAAGGGAGAGTTAGGAAAGTGTTTGGGGAAGCTTATTAAAGGCCAGAACTAATACCATCTATTGTCATGCCACATCAGGACCCTCTTCCTGGTTCTCTATGGCTCTTGGCACCTGGCGCAAGCATACTCTAGGTGGGGGAATCCCTAACATCTGCAGTAGAAGGAGGTGCCACCAGGAAACTGGAGGGAGGGAGCCAGAGGAGCTGAAGAAGCCAAAAACCTACTGCACCACCATCAGATCAGGCCCACACACCTCTGGCATGGCCATACTCCTGTCTTAGTCTCTAAGACTTCAGTCCTGGGGGTGCTGGGCAGGAGGTCACCAGCTTGCAGGGAGGTCTTTGGAAACAATCACAGATGGTAGGGATGATGAAGAAAGGACAAAAGTAGGAGTTCTGAAATACAGTTGAGGGAAAACAAAAAGAAAGCACACACTGCCCTGCCTTATTTTTTTTTTTTTTTCTATTTTTCATTTACACAATAGAACCCACCATGGAGATGTCATGGGAGAGCATGCACGAGCCCAGCTCCTGGGAGTGGTGCAGACGTGTTTGGGGAGGTTCTTATTTGCTTCCAGGTCCACCCCACACTGTCCAGTTGGACCCTGTTGCAGGCTGACCATTGCTTTCTCTCCTGCTTCTCCTCCTCCTCCAGGTGGAGGTCTGCAGCACATCTGCCTAGCAGGTGGTGGCCAGGGACTGGTGGATGGGTGGCTGAAAGCAGCGCACATGCTCCACGGTGGAACTGTCTGTCTCCACAGACTTCATGTACTTGTTCAGGATGGCAAAAACCTCATTGTTCAAGATCTGGTACTTTCTGATCCGGTCAGCCATCTTCTTCAAGGGCTGCAGACAAGGATGTTCAGGTTAGGGTGGGAGGAAGGGTAGAGAAACGAAGGGAGAGTAAGGAGAATTCAGTAGGCTGGGGTCCAGGTTCCTGAGGCTTCAAATTCATGCCATTGTCTTGCTTGATGGACTTTTATGGGTTCTCACATCAAATGCTAAAGGACATTAAAAGCCTTTGCAAGTTTCAAAACTTACTACAAAGTTACCATAATCTAAACAGTATGGTACTGACAATAAAGACAGCCATATAGGTCTAGGGGTATCACTCAGTGGTACAGCACTTGCCTGGTGCACATGAGGCCCTGGATTCAATCCCCAGGGGAAAAAAGCAGGGGTATGGGGGTAGGAAAGCCACGTAGATCAATAGAGGCCCCATAACTAAACCCTTGCACATATGATAAAATGATTTTTGACAAGGGTGCCAAGACTATTTGAAGGGAATAGGGCAGTCTTTCTAACAAATGGTGTTAGAAAAACTGGACATGCATATGCAGAACAAAAATGTTGGAGCCTTACCTTATACCTTATCAAAAATTAGCTCAAAATGGATAAAAGTCCTAATAAATAAAAGCTAAAACTATAGAATTCTTAGAAGAAAACATAAGAGTAAATCTTCATGACATTAGAATTGGCAGTGTCTTGGATATGACATCAAATACACAGGCAGCAAAAGGAAAGATAAATTGGGCTGCATCAGGTTGGAAACTTCTGTGAATCCAGGGACATGACCAGCGCAGTGAGAGAAGAGGCCTACCCATGGAACAGGAGCAAATCTTTACAAACTGTTTGGTATCAAGGGGTTTACCTTCACAATATATAAAGAATTACAACTCAAAAACAAAAAGCCAACAAAAGTAACCCTGTTCAAGGGACAGAGAAATATACTTTTTTCCTAAAGAGACATAAGCATCCCTGAACACATGGAAAGATGTTCAACATTACCAATCATTGTGGAAGTACACATTAAAACTCCAATGAGCTACCACTTCATGCCCATGAGCAGATAATCACAAACCCAGAAAATAAGAGAACCTGCAATGCTTGTACATTGCTGGTAGGAATATAAAATGGTACAGTTATTACGCAAAGCAACATAGCAGTTGCTCAAAAAACTAAGCAATTACCACAGGATTCAGTAATTTTGCTTTTGGGTGTATATTCAAAGGAACTGCAAGAAAGGCCTCAAATGTATATTTATACACCTGTGTTCACAGCAGTGTTATGCCTAATAATCAAAAGGCAGATGCAGAAGTGGCCATCAGTGGATTTTTGTTTTGGATCAACAAAATATGGTGCATAGATGCAGTAAAATATTATTCAGCCTTAAAAGAAGGAAATTGACACGCTGCAACATGGAGGAACCCTGAAGACTTAATGCTGGGTGAAATAATGCAGTCACCCAAGGACAGAGTGTGTGTGTGATTCTTCTTGCACAAGGTACTTAGATTCGTAGAGACAGAGTGGTGTGGTGCTTGGCAGGGACCAGGGAATTATTTTTTAAATGAGCACAGAGTTTCAGGTGGGGAAACAAGTCTGGGGATGGTGCTGTGAGTTGCAGAGCCTGAGTGTACTTAATCTCGTTGAACTGTATATTTAAAAATGATTACAAACTGTAAATTCTATACTTATTTTACAATTTTTATAACACCCTTCACAAGGAGGCTTCTGCCCCTTTTTCCTCTCATCTGGTCCCTGGTCCCCACCCTTTGTTCCTGACATCCTTCTGCACACCTCTGTGCTGTAGCCATTCCTTCTATCTAGAATGTTCTCCTAAGCCTTGCACCACCCCATTTGTTGTCCCCATTCTGGCCCTTGAAGCCTCTGACATCCACTCCTTCTCCGCCCCCTCTGCTTAGTCTAGAGGGTTCTTTCTCCAGCAGCCCTGCCTATCCCAGGCCAGCACTGTCCCATCTCAGTGCAACTCTAGTGTCTGATTTTTGTACACAGGAGCCATCACCAGCATATCTGTGGAGGACAGAGAAGGAACCCAGTTGGGTGACCTAATGTACCCCAGTAGGTCATGAGCAGGAGGCTATGGCCTCCTGTAGGCAGGCAGGCCCCTAGCTGCTGAGTGTCTTTGTGTACCTGTGGTGTGGGGAGTGGGCCTCCATGCACAGCCCCCTATCCCTCTTCTCTGATGCCGTCCTGCAGTCAGGCTGGCCCTGGCCACAGGCCTACTCACCACATTTTTTTTTTTGGTACTGGGGATTGAACTCAGGGGCACTCAACAACTGAGCCACATCCCCAGCCCTGGGGATTTTGTGTTTTATGTAGAGACAGGGTCTCACTGAGTTGCTTAGCGCCTCACCATTGCTGAGGCTAGCTTTGAACTCGTGATTCTCCTGTCTCAGCCTCCCTAAGTGCTGGGATTACATACTCACCACATTTTTAATGATCTCGTCCTTCCCGTCCTGCCTCTGCACTTTCAGCAGGTGGTAACAGAAGTCGAACAGGTCAAAGCGACGCTGCTGGCCCAGCAGGACGATGATGGAGCAGCCGGCCCAATTCAAGCCATCTCCAAAACACTGCCTGGAGAGGGGAGAGGGGGTAGCTGGGGAGAGGCAGGGGAGGAGGGACCTCATCCCGAGCCAGCAGAAATGCTGATGAACAGGACCATCTCTGGGCCAAGATCCTTAATCTGTCAAATGGGTCCAAGGAAGCTGTGAGGGTGGATTTATTTGTTCTAGGACTGTGATTATGTTCTAGGCCCTTCTGACCACAAGGAGGTGTTGATCCCACTGAAGTTACAAAAATCGGCTTTGAAGAAGAGATGAATTTGCAAGGAAAATCCAACCAGCCCTTGAGACTTAAGTGGTTGGGGATTTCAGGCAAGTGAAAGGAAAATCTGTCTTGGTTCTGTGAGGTGAAAACCCAGGTCAAAAGAGGAGATCAACTGGCCACGCTGGGCAAACACTGCCGCACCGAGCCACACCCAGCCCCACGACCAGGCTCCTCACGCCAAACCTCACTCACTCTCGCTCCTTTTCTGCTTCCAGCCATCTGTTGCCTCCTCCTGGAATGTCCCCATATTCCCTCATCAATCCAAGTCCCAGGCACTGCTGGGGGGGACTCTAGTTGTAGCCTGTGAATGAAAGTCTAATGTCCCACTCATTCCTATGCTGACATGTGTCACCCTTGCTGCCAAAGCACCTCATTCGAGGGACTTTACCTTCGTGTTTCTGGTCCCCTCTTTGGCTACCTAAACTCCACGAGGCCAGAACTGTCCACTTTTGCCGAGCGCTGCTGTGTGTCCAGCCCCTGGCACGGCGACCAACCCACTCTGTATGACAGTCAGTGGCCACTTCGGCTCCTGCCTGCCTTTCTCGGAGATGGGCAGGATGGTGGCCCTGCCTCCCTGTAGTACTCACTCAGCTGTGAACTCGTTGGTCCCCACGGGGATGCAGTAGACAAACTGCATGGCACTCCAGAGCCGGTGGAACTCCACACACTCGTCCACGTGCATGACACCGTTGGTGGGTGGCGGGCCCCGCCAGATGGGGTCCTGCAAGTAGCTTCGAATGCGGGTCAGGATGACCTCGAACATGGACAGGCCACAGCACAGCCGCTCTTTGGTCAGCAGGTCACCTTCCCGAGCAATGGCAATTTGCTGGCAACAGAAGTTTACATAAACCTTGTTTCCACGTCCAAGATCCCCTCTGTCACTTCCTATCCAAGACTCCCAAACACTGGAGCTGGCAGCACCTGGAATTCACTCACCAGGACTGACATCCTGCCCAGAGCACAGCGCTAACTGTATAAACTCGTGCACGCAACAACAGCAAAGTCTTGTGCTGAGTTTTATTTGTGCTAAGTAAAATCCAGGTAGGTATTGACTATTCAGTCCCATGAGGTAGTCATGATTATTCCATTTCACAGAGGAAGAAACTGAGGCTCAGAGAGGCAGCCCTTTTTGGGTAAAGCTGGGATCCATTTCTGGTAGTCTGGATCTAAAGGGCAAATTGTGAAGTGACTAGAGTGGGTTGTGGAAGTGGTGTCTAATATTACAATCCTACTAAAAAACGTCAGCCCACAAGCCCATAGACAGACAAAAGCATATGCATGGTGCATGTCTATATGTAGAAAACGTTTTAGAAAGATTAAAATCAGTTGTGGGGGCACTTTTTACTTTAAATACTTATGTGCAGATGAATGTGCTAGAAGAAGCATATGTTAATCTTTTAAAGTTTGCCACTGACTTCACAGAATTGTTTCCTCTAGTTAGAAGTCCTTCCTTGGCAATTGCAAATGATCTCTATTAATAATTGATGCTGGTTTCTCATCAGAGTCCTGACTTCTAAAAGTCAGTTGGCTAGACAGGCACGATATGTGTTTTGTACAATATGAGTAAAAGTGTCTGGGGTAAAGGTGTTGAAAGCCTTCTGCAAAGCAAGCTACATATTAAAATCTAAGGCCAAAAGAAGATAGCCTAGTCTGGGAAACAGGCCTAAAGGGAGGTGGCTTCTTAGATGGAGAGGTCTGCAGGGACTCATGGGATCAACTCCCTCCCAGGATGTTTCCTGGAGAGCCCATTGTACAGGTGGCTGGGGAGCACCTGCCTGACCTCACTCTGAGCTTCCTCCCTAGAAGCCCCTAAAGAGGGCGGCTGCTATGTGAATCTGTAGAAGGGAATAAATCGGGAAACACCAATGCTGGAGACAGTTATGAATGTGGGCCACAAGTATGGTTGTCATGACAACTGCAGGCAGGGTTTTTTTTTTTAATCTTGCAGTACTGGGGATTGAACCCAGGGGCACTCTGCTACTGAGTTGCATCCCTGGCCCCTCTTATTTTTTATTTTGAAATAGGGTTTCACTGAGCTGCTTAGGCTGGTCTCCAATTTGAAATCCTCTTGCCTCAGTCTCCCAAGTAGCTGGGATTAAAGGTGGGTGCCACCACACTGGGCTATGACAACTGTAAAGTGAAAGATGGCTAGGAAAAGATAAATGAAAGAAGAATTTGCCAATTTGTGTTCCAAACACAAAGGTAAGGGAGTTTTGATTCATGGGACTCAACTCAACTCTGCAGGCAGATACATACAGCTCTTGAGCAGAGGGGAGACCACTCAAATTGCTGCAGTTAGCTAGAAGGATCCCTAAAAACATCCTGAATTCTATGCTAGATTCTGTTTTTATTCTCTTTATTTGTTCTTATTCTGTTCTCTTTGGCCCCAGAAAGGGCTTTCAAATCAGAGAGCCCACCTCATACAGGGGAGATGCTCAGTGAATAAAGGACTCAAATTTGTACTCAAGTCATTAATATTCTCTTCGGTAAATTAACACAGAACTCTGGTTTTCTAACTAATCTACTGTGCATTTGGTTAGCTGGGATCAGTCATCAGGGCCTGACAACCCTGGTAGGGGGAACTAGAAAAAGTGGCAGCTGAACTTATAAATCCACAGGCAGCGTGTGAACTTGGGTGGTCTCACCCACTACAGTCAGTGAAAGGTGACTTGTCCCTTTCCTTTGAAAGAATAAGAACCCTTCCGGTTCTTTCTGTGAACTATAAAAATAACTGGGTTAAATTTGGAAAAAATTTTTTTAAAGGTATAAGGAAGAAAATTAAAATTCTCTATAAACACCATTGCCTAAAAAATGAGCTTTTTAAAAATATTGCTGTATGATATGTGTTTGCGTGTATGTATGTGCATACATAAAACAAAATTTGGATTACATTTTTTTTTTTTTTGGTGGTACTTGGGATTGAACCCAGGGC
The DNA here is from genome assembly GCA_004024805.1 of Geosciurus inauris. NCBI lineage: Eukaryota > Metazoa > Chordata > Mammalia > Rodentia > Sciuridae > Geosciurus > Geosciurus inauris. Next base: position 79,188 of record PVHX01004218.1, on the reverse strand, counting down.
CTTGTGCATGCAAATCAGGCACTCTACCAACTGAGCTACATCCCCAGCCCTATCTATTGCTTTTTAAATTTTAATATAGAAGTAATTTAAAAATTCATTTCATTCAATATGTTCAGTAACAGGATTTTTTGATGACTGCACAAAATAGCCTTTTGTGCAGGCTATTTTGCACAATATACCTACTCTATTTAGTTCTCTGTTCTTGGTAATTTTAAATTGTCTACAGATTTTCATTGTTGCAGATGATTCTAAAGCAACCACCCTTATACATAAAATTTTGTGACTCTCTCTTTTTGTTTAGGATGAATTCTAGTGACAGAAGGGTCCAATATTTTAAAAGGCTCTTGCTCCATAGTGGCAAACAAGTCTCAAGAAAAGTCAAACCATGGTACATCTACCTGGGTCAAGCCTATTTCTTGTCTGCTCATCAGTGCTATCGTTAAGAAAAGTTCTTCACCAACTTGAGAGATGAAAAGAGTACTTCATTCCTTGAATTTGCATTCTGCTGATTATTGGTAATACTGAATCTTTTATTATGTTAGCATTATATGTATTTTTTGCAGTATTAGGGATTGAACTGAGGGCCTCATGCATGCTAGGCAAGTGTTCTACCACTGAACGACATTCTTGACCTTTTTAAAAAATTTTATTTTGAGGTAGGGTCCTGCTAAGTTGTTGAGGCTGACCTTGAACTTGTGACCTTCCTGTCTGTCTCCTGAGTAGCTGGGATTACAGGTGTGTGCCACCACGCCTGGTGGCATTATGTTTTTGTATTTTCAGTTTTCTTTAATGCAACTTTTTCTTTTGATGTATCTATCATTTTTCTTTTTGCATTGAAAAAGTGAATCACAGATTGTCTGATGAAAATACCCCAATTCATGGCTGGGTGCTATATAGGTGGGAAGGTGTTTACTAGTGCTCTTACCCATTTCTTTTCTACACAGTGGTTTTTTTCCCCCCTCTGAAATAATTTCTGTATTTAGTGTCATTTGAAAGAGCATGAGAGCTCAATATTCTTTACAGGATCCTTTGTTTTTTTGAATTCCTATTTTTTTGCTCATTATAGTAATCAAGAAAGGCAACCCAACAGAATAGTGTTGGGCAATGAACCAGGTCCTCTAAATTTGTCCCAGAAATGAATGCAAACAATAAAATGCTGTCCAACCTTCCTTGTTTTACATTTGCCACACATTTCCTCTGTTACTGACTAAATATGTGAGTTTGAGCAAAGGAGAGACCCTAGCTAGCTTGGAAGTTAATATTTTGTTAACTTTGGATTCTACAAGATGGCTGTTTTATTTTTTTAATTTAATTTTTTATTAACACATTAATTGCATGCATGAAGGGGATTCACTGAGACATCTCCACACATGCACTGATCATGTCCATCTTCCCTTCTCCTACCCTCAACCTCGCCACCCCCAGACCCTCATAATCACTATTCTACATTCAGGTTGAGGGTTTTTTTTTTTGTTTTTTTGTTTTTCTTAAAGTTTAAGAAATAGGAGACTTGTAAAACTGGCACTTCCTCTCCCTCAGAAGTCCAGGTTTTTGTTTGTTGAATATTCATTTGACAAATTGAGATTTCTATCAGTCCCAAGGAAATGGCATTCACCAGAACAGGGAAGGAATTCACAGTCCCCCAAGTGAAAACACATGCCAAGCCTTAGGGGGAGGGGCTGGATTCTTGGAGGATGACACCAGCAGAGAACCAGACACCCTGCCACATTGCTGGCGTGGGGGATTTCTCCCTAAAAGGAAATCCTTTTGGAGGATCTCCTCTGCTCAACTTCTGAGGGCCCAAAGCGAAAATGTGCACCATCTGAATTCTCTGGCGAGTTAAGGAACCCGACTGCCACCACTGAGCTTTGAGTCCTGTTTTCAGCAGGAGCTTGGTGGTGTGCCGGGGGAACTGTGAGGGTGGCTTCATCAATGCAACACCTGGACAGATGGGTCTCTGTAGTGTGCTCTAAATACCTGCCAGGTTTTCCCAGAAGAGAGACCACTTTCTGCTCCCTGCTGAGGATGTGGCTCCTTCTGACCTTGGTCCTTATCTAAGGGGAGTCCAAGAGTGGACTTCAGTCCTAAATCTTCTCAACAGTGGTATCATCTAGCAAAACACACCACCCTGGCTTTGTCCCGCTGTGGTGTCCTATTACTCTTCTTTTTAAATCTTTCCTCTGCTTGCCCCCCAAATGTAAAGCTTGCTTAAATCAACTTGAAGGGAAACAGAGCATGCTTCTTGTTGCCCATGTGCCCTGGGCGCTTCCTTCCTGCCTCACCACAGAATGTGTAAATTCTCTGAAGGAAGGAGGCCTGTCCTATTCATCTCCTGTCCTATTCATCTCCATGTTCTTAGCGACTGGTGTGGTTCTAAAAATGAATTTTAATTACAGAACTAACATATGAGCCCATTCGCCTTGGAAAATACTAGAACATTATGGCTAACGATAAATTCTCCACCCCAATCTGTCTCCATCTCTCTTCAGAGGTTGCCCAGGATGAACTAGGTATATCATTCCAGATATCTTCAGGAAAGGAGTTATGCATATGGTTTGGGCATGTGCATTGTTTTAAAAAAAAAATAGCACCATCCTGTGTGAATTGGAGCACATCTTGTTTGTATACATCCAATCGTATGTTTAAGGTCTATCCAAATTGATTGATACGGCTAGATCTAATTTTTCCTTTTGATTATTATTAAGTAAATGCTGAATATACTATTCTGCAGCATTTTAGGTGGTTATAACACACTTCATGTAGTCGTTGTTTTACTGGTACACATTTAGGCTTTTGCAAACAATGTTACTGTAAGCATCTCCTTTCTGGGAGTGTTCCTCTAGCAAAAATATCCTGAAGTGAACCAAAGGCTCACGGAGTGTACAGTCTTAATTCTGTGTGCAGAGGAATTCTTGATGCCTTACAGGGGTGTGATAGATCCTTGTTTAAATGTGCTAGCTTCCTCCTTTCTTGGCAGGGCACATGATACAGGGTGAAGAAAGAATGAACTCAGACTTGAGAGTCAGCAAATCTCACCCCAAACCTGTTCCTGCCACTAATCAGCTTTGTGGTATTAGACACTCTCTTCCCTTCTCTGAGCTTCAGTTTCCCTGTCTGTAAAATAAGAAGGTTGGGTCCAATGCTCTCCCTCTAAAATTCCTTTTGGTCCACAGGGCATGTGATGATACAGTTCTTACCTGGGGTGTCCCCAGGCGCTCAATCAGGGGCACCAGGTGAAGCGGGGCATACTTGGCTTCCAGACGTTTCATCCGGACTTCTAGGCGCTCTCCCTCTGCAGAAGGAGCAACCAAACAGACCTGAGATTCAGTCCATGCTGGGCGACAGGGAAGGAGAAACACTTGGGGGACTGACTGGAGGATGTGTCTGTATTCCAAACCTTGAATGAAGCAGGTAGAACTTTCTCCTTGGTTCTGGAAACTGATTAAGAATCACCACAAGGAAACCATGTCTGTGAGCTGTGTTCGATAATGGAATCACGTTCCCCCGTGAAGAGGTGAGTTCCTCACCATTTGAGGAATTTAAACCAAGGACAGATAGCAACATATTAGGGGTAGTGTAGGAGGAACAAGGCCTAGAATCATTCCCGATTCTGTGACTGGTCCATAGGTGCCCAAATGTGACCTTTTCCCTTGCTGACTGCAGATCTGAGGTCACTGGGATTAAGAAGTGACCAAGTCCTGCCAGCTGCAGTGGTGCATGCCTGTAATCCCAGCGACTCAGGAGGCTGAAGCAGGAGGATTTTGAGTTCAAAGCCAGCCTCAGCAACTTAGTAGGGCACTTGGCAATTCAGTGAGAACTTGTCTCTAAATAAAATACAAGAAAGGGCTGGGGATGTGGCTCAATGTTGGTAAGTGCCTCTGGGTTCAATCTTAGTTTTTAAAAAAAGTCCAAGAGTGGACTTCAGTCCTAAATCTTCTCAACAGAGTTATCAGCGATCTAGGGGCTGGGGTCGTGGCTCAGTCGTAGAGCATTTGCCTAGTATGTGTGACGCACTGGGTTCGATTCTCAGCACTACATATAAATAAAATAAAGGTCCGTTGACAACTAAACAAAATATATTTTTTAAAAAAGTGATCTAGTTCAAAGGCAAGCTTGGTCTTCAGCTGCTGTTAGCATTTCTTACCCTTGATGTAGACTCTGGGCAAGATGTTTTGGAAAGGTGCAGCATGGAGCAGATCACAGACTTCCTCCTGAGACTGCAGCGATGGAGGGAAAGAAAAACAATTTTAAACTAGAAAGAATTTTCATTCCTAAAACCTAAGCACTGGAGTCAGCCAAACAGGGGTTCAAATCCTGGCTCTTCTACTTATTAGCTGTGTGACCTTGGCAAATTACTTAGTCTCTCTGAGTCTATATATTTATCTATAAAGTGAGGATGCGAACAATACTTATTTTAATGGGTTGCTGTGAGGATTAAGTGAGAGAATGCATAACCTAGTAGCAAAGTCCTAGGCACACTGAAAGCTCAATACATTTTTACTATAATCTTTTTTTAGTTTTTATTTTTTTATTGGTTCATTGTAATTATACACAATAGTGGAATGTGTTGTTACTTTCTCATATAAACACACACTATAATTAGGATGAATGACAGAGGAATCTGTAATGACAGACACCAGACTTCCTCTGTCTGGTTGTTTGGGAAGTCTGCAGGATTAAAGAAGGTGGCTGGGCCAATCCTCTCACCTATAAATCCAGAAAGACTTGTAAATCCCTGTATCAGATTGTTTTTTTGTTTTTTTTTTTTTTTCTCCACACCAAACACCAACTAGTAAGAGAAGAGAAACTAACATCCAGGTCAGGCAAGGTTTTGATGGGGATTAGTTATGCATACAAGTGAGCTTAGAAGCAAAAAGTATGATTTGGGCAAAACAGAGATAGTCTAGTGGGCTTATTGCTGTGGGGTTGGCTCATGGGCTCAAGATTGCAGGATTTCAGAGCATGAAGCGGGGCGGGGCTTGCTTTCCATCTTTAACTTGTGGACACTGGAGTGAGGTAAGATCCAGGCTTCATCCAATTCTGATACCATTTCCTTCCTTCAGCCTGATTTGGGGTTTAATTTGCTTTTTCTCCAGTTTGTTAAGGTGGAAGCCTAGATTCTCGATTTGTTACCTTTCTTCCTTTCTAAATATAAAATCCAAGTTATTTTCTCATGTCTCCAGTAATGAAGAACTTGTTTTTTGTGCGCAGCCAATCCATTTCTGGACAACACTCTAATGGCTGGAGACTCTGGCTTGGTATAAGCCAAGGCTGCCTCCCAGTAAGTTCATCTCTAGGCCCTTGTCTTGTAGAGCTGCTCTGCATGTGTTTCTCTAGGTAACATCTTTTCTCTCTCTCCTTCCCTCAAAGCTGAGCACCTTATTAGAGAGATGGAGACACCTCTCTCCATTTCCTAGCCTTCTCCTTCCTCCTCAGCACACCACCCATGGCACAAGGACTCTAGTGAAGATCACCAAGGGCCGCTCTGCCACCAGCTGGATACCTTTCCCCTTGTCTTGCATGGTGACTGTGTTGGGCATCGTCCTCTTCAGCCACTGTGACACTGTGTTCTTCTGTTATCACTTTGGTTTCTCCCTTTTAGCCTCTTCGCAGGTTTTTACTATGGACCATCCCTCAAATGCTGGTTTTCTTTTTACTCTACTCACCTGGTTGATCTCACTGACTCCCACGATGTGAAGCACCTATCACTCATGGCCTGTGACTCACCAAGTTGGTATTTCCACCCAGATTTTTCTGCCAAGTTCCAGACTCAAATACTCAAGGACCCCTGACTGGCTGTCCCTTCCTGCTTGGATATACCATAGCTTAACATTTCTAAACCCAACCTTCTCACCTTATCACCTGGGAGTCTTTGCTCACAGAATGGCATACTCATGGACTCGTCTGCCCACGCTTAAGCCTGGGGCTCATCTTCTTCACCTCTTAAAATCAGCTAGTCTGTTTCCTGGTGGTTCTCGTATCTCTTAATTCTTTGCATATTGACCATCTCAACACCATGAGCTCCTTAAGGGGAGATATGGTGTCTGTTTGCCTCTGATTTCCAGAAATAACATTATTATATGCCTAACATATAATTATTAACTGAGTATTTCTCACCCTGTGTTTCTTAGATGAATAAAAGGATGTATGTCTCTATGACAATCCTCTAAGTTTGAGATTGCTGTTCTCACATCCATCCACTCATTCACCTAACAAGTACTCACTAAGCACTGGGCACTTTCTAGACTTTGCCAATATGCTATTGAACAAGTTGGGCTAGATCACTGCTCTCCTGGAATTTAAATTCTACTTTATATAGATATATATAAACAAGTAAACAATAAGATTTTATATAGTGGTAAAATAGGCTAGAGGGTGGACTGGGAGTGAGGAAGGTTAGGAAAAATGTTTAGGAGACAATAATAGCTGAATAGAAAATGGAATGAAGTGAGGAAGCTCCCTGTATGGAAAGGGCATTTCAGTTCAAAGGCCCTGTGGCAGGGAATGAATTGGACAATAGTGACGAAAGAAATCATAGTACACAGAGCACAAAGCCCTAAGGGTAGGGAGCAAACAAACCATATGGCCCTTGGTAAGCAGGGTATTTATTAAGTTTGGATCTTATTTTAAATATAAGGAAGAGCTTCTGGAGTTTAAGTTGTTCCAAGCGAAGTTCTGGCACGCACAGCCCCAATGCCAAGTTTTTCCTGTCTTTCTCTCCCAAAAATTTCAATTGCTTCTAGAAATGTCTTGCTCCTAGAAGGTTGCCCATTGCGTGAACTTTGGATTCTGTTAATATCAGTTGATCTCAGGAACCACTTTAGAGGACAAGAAAGAGAAGGCTCTGGGTTCTGTGCCACAAAAGCAGAGTGGCTTCTTTTTTTGTTTTATCCAATGAGCTTCCACTTCACATTTCTACTGGGGAGACAAATGCTGTATTTACCCACGTTGAACCCCTCCCCCACATTTGCAAACTGCAGGCCCCGAGATTTCTGGTGCTTTGAGCTGGCGTTTGCATTCTCTATGATGCCATTTGTCTCAAGGAGAGAAAGATGTGGTCTCCCAAGAGAGGTGGGGAAGCATTTGTCTGGAAGGTCCTGGAGAGCTGACCGGTTATTTGTATAATGAGGCAGCTAGCTACACACTCCACAACACCTGTTGTGGATGGTGTCTGTCTGGCATTCATTAGCTGAGATCATTGCGGCTGATAGAAGCAGCCAGTGGGAAACATACAAAGGCCTGTGTGAGGGATAGGAACAAGCTTCCATTGTGGGAGGCTGTGGTAGTAGCTGACCTCCTTCTGTCTCATTATCTTAAAGAGTCCCCACCCAGAGGATTGTCCCCTCTGCCCAGGAACCTGCAGGCCACGCTCTGCTGGACGGGTTCTTACTTAGCCTCTGAAGCCCTCAGCACTGGTTCCCTTCCCACTCCTGGTTCCCATGCCCCATCCAGCTCTGTTGGTCCAGCTGTGGTAGCTTTTTGTCATTCAAAAGGGCTGTCTGTGGGTCCATTAGGGAATCCTTGTCTGTGCTTGCTCACTCGCTCTGTCCTTGTCTCTCTCTTGAATGTGCCTTAATTCATCCCTTCATCCTTACTCTCTTCTTAGCAAACTCCCTTCTTTCAGATCTCAATTCAAACATTTTTCCAGAACAGTTCCTGGACCCCCCACTACCTCCCTGTCCATGTATGTTCCTTGTTAAAGGTCCTCAAAGAAGCAAAATTCTTTTCCTTTTCAGCTGTTGAGCTCAATCTATATCATACATTCTTATATGACACTATTTGACTAATATCTACCTTCCCCCACTGGCATTTAACCTCCCTAAAGGTAGAAACAAGGTTCATTTTTTACCATATTTTATTCTCAAAAGTGAACACTATACCTGGTATAGAGTAAATGCTCAATAATCGTGTGGAATGAAACTTGGGTGTCTGGCATGTAAGAGAATTGACAGAACAGAATCTCTCTTATCTTGCATCTTCCTACACAGGCCTGGATGTTTCTCCTTGTTAATGAGGCAATTATTTGCTCTTTAGCTTTACTGGTTACTCTATATGAACCATGTGAAATATTTTTAACAAATGTTCCGTGTCATGGGATTTTTAGGCGTTTTTAATTTTCTATCCCTCTCTCCTTTCCTTTTTTCCTACTTGTATGTATTCACTATGTTTTCTATAGTGAATGTTATTTCGAAAACATAGGAAAGAAAACCCTGAAAGCAACTAATTATTTTTTTATTTTTTTGTGGGAGGAGGGGGTAACCAGGAATTGAACTCAGGGGCACCTGACCACTGAGGCACATCCCCAGCCCTATTTAGTATTTTATTTAGAGACAGGGTCTCACTGAGTTGCTCAGTGTCTTGATTTTACTGAGGCTGGCTTTGAACTCGCAATCCTCCTGCCTCAGCCTCCCCAGCTGCTGGGATTATGGGCATGCACCACCATGCCTGGCTAATTCTTAATTTTAAAATAAAAAGAGTTTGGAGTCCTGCTGCTGAAATCAAAGAGAAGGAAATGAAATCCTTACAAGCAACTATATTTGCACAGGTTAATGCAAATATTATTGTTTTCTGTTTTACGCTATATTTAAGGATAAATCACAGATGCAGAACAGAATATAAATATTGTTTAAAAATACAGCTGTGATGATATAAAAGTGTTAGCTGACAGTGGGTAGGAGGTGGAAGAGCCAGGAGCATTAGTCTCTCCAGTGTTTTAGTCTATCCTGGAAAGGAGTCAAGACACTAGATCTTATTACCAAAAGACGCAGTGGAGATGTAGGTACATTATCTATGATCACAGGGCGAAACAAAAGAAGTGAGGAGTACTACAATCAAATACGGAGAGGAGGCGAGGGGAGAGAAAGAAATGAGCTGAGATCCCAACTTCCCCTCTAGAGAGTCAATAAATACCATCTAAAGCTGCTAATTATGAAATAGAAGTTACCTCTGTATCAAGTGCTACAGAGATCACAAGAAGAACTGGAAAGAAAAGTGATAGAGACAGGCTGTTCAGGGGCTTGGGATGCAGGTGGGGAGAGGTGTGGTGGAGCCGAAATGATGTTTTTCATCGTAAACTCATTTGCATGACTTGATTTGTGATCGTATATAATTAAGAGCAATTTAAATGCAACAGAATGAAGAGGCTGGATTAAATGGTCTCCAAGGGTCCCTCCCTAGAACAGAGAGTCTGTACCAGCATAATTGCTCTGCTCTTCAGGGAAACGGAAGCAGTGAGCTCTCACTGAGCAGTAACTATGTTGCTAGGTACTGTATACCTGTCATCTGTTTTACACTCAAGCATTTCTGAGAGGTAGGTCTTCCTGTCCCATCCCATGGATGAGCACATTGAGGTCCTACATGGTTTCCTAGCTAGCCCCATGCAGGGAAAGTTCAAATGTTCCATGCCATGGTTTGAAAATCTCCAAAAAAAAAAAAAAACAACCATGTTGAAACCCAGTCCCCAATGTCACATGTTAATGGCATTTGGAAGGTGATTTGGCCAGGAAGGCTCTGTACTTATGAATAGGTTAATCCATCCATGGATTAATGGATTAAGGGGATAATCGATTATCTGGAGAGTGAGTCTGTTATCAAAGTCATTTTGGCTTTGTCTCTCTTTTATGAGGCAATGGGGGTCACACCCAGGGCCTCTGCATACCAGAAAGGGACACCACCAAAGTCAGGGCTTTGTCTCTTTTATCAGGCCCCTGCCATGTGACACCCTGCATTACTCAGGACTCTGCACCCTCCTCCAGCAACAGACCCTCACTAGATGTGGCCTTTTTGATATCCCAGCCTACAGAATGGTAAGTAACGAATTTATTTTCTTTATAAACCATCCAGTCTCAGGTATATAGTTTTAGCAACAGAAAACAGACTAAGACACGAAGCTTGAAATAGTTTCCTTTGCATGATATATGCACATTATGAAAAAAATACAGAATTATCAAAAATGGGAGAAAATCACTTAAAATTTCATCACCTAAGAAACTTTGGACTTTATCAGGAACATTTGTTGATTTAATGGGTTTTGGTCATAGCAACTAACATTCTTTAAACTTAAAAAAAAAAAAAGTGACCTATATATATAGTTTAAAAGATGACAAGAGTCTAGAACTATCTTCTAGCCCCTATCCCACCGCCCAAACAGGAAATCACTGATACTTCTATTCCCAGAGGTAAGCTCTAACCTTAATTTGTGTAAATAACTTAACTGTGGTGTGCTGACAGAATTCCAAAGCACTGGACCACGTTTGTGGTCAACTTATACCTTTTAATTATTTCCCCAATTCTTACCAAGTTCTCCACCCAATGATATCCATCTAACAAAACTTCATTCAAATTTCACCTTCTAGGAGTTTCCCGAGCCCCTTGAGGCCACAGTGCTTTTTCTTTTTAATAACTGATCAGAGCTCTTATTCATTCAAGGCCTCACTAAGCTGTCTACAGACTGCACTGTCTGGCTACAGTCTGTGCTTCTGATGGAGAACGAGGCCACATCTCGTCCACATGCTGATTGGGAGTCTTCTTGGAGGGACCACTGGGCCTGGGACCTGCACTTTATCTGATGTGAGAGGAACATGGAGAGCACTGGTGTAATGTGGCCTAGAGTTCAAACAAGAAGTTCTGAATACTTTCATCCTAACTAGGACAGACCTGAGCAGAGATAAAGTCCTTCATTCATCGGACAAATACGAGGTATCTACTGCACTCATGGTTGTTTGCAGGGAGCTGGGGATGCAGAGTGAGGGAGACCTGATACATGGTCCTTATAGGACATAAAAAGAGGGGAGGCACTTTTTATAAGAGCTAAACTTGGGACATGCATGAGTCCTCTGGCCAACCAATTCGGATGGGGGTGGGATGACAGGAAAGGCTATTGGGCAAAGGGAATACTAAGTAGAGGCCTGAACCAGGGTAGGTGTTAGGGGAAAGGGAGCAGCACGTGCAAAGGCCCGAACACAAGAGGCACCATGGCGGGCAGAGGCTGAGGGCCACTGTGCTCAGTGCCAGGCAAGGTCTGTGAGCTGAGGAAAGAAGAGGCAAGCAGGAAGCAGAGTGGGTGGAATCTTTAAAACTTTGCTTAGGTGTTTGGGTGCTGCCCTGATGGCTTCAAGCAGGGAAATGGTGTATCCAGGCTTCGCCTTCTGGCTGCAAGGGAGAGAAGGGAGTGGGGTGGGGAGGGGAGGAAAAGGAGTATTGAAATAGTCCAGGCAAGAGAGGGGCTAGGTGTAGGGCTAAAGGGGACAGGAGGGAGCAGCTGCCACAGACCAGATGACTGGACACAAAGAGTGGAAACCATGTCATGTGGGGCCTCTTCCCAGAACCATGGGACATGGTGTGTTTGCAGGAGGGAGGTGAGATCAGATGTGGGCGAGGCCACCTTCTGATGTCTGTGGATATCTGAGGAATCATGTCTAAAAGGCAACTGGATAAAAGGTCTGGGGCCCCGTGGGGTACATCTGAACTTGGAAATCAGCAACACAAGGAAGGAACTGACCCCAGAGGAGAGGAGATACAAGAACGTGGGTATGTCGGGGTGGGAGCTTCTCAGTGTGGCCAGGCCTTTCGATTTCTCTGACTATATGTGACTAGAGAAAGCAGGCACCGAGTAGCCCTTGAGAACAAAGGAAGACTGATAAATTCTGGGTCCATCACATTTACAACCTGAACGGGGATGAAAAGCTACCCTCCTAGCCAGAAGCAGGAAAGAATGTCACCATTATATATTGGGTGTGACTGCTTTCCTCCCTTTTCAGGTCATCAAAAACCTACTAAGTGCTCACTCTGTGAGCCAACAGACAACCTAAAAGACAGAGATGAGGATGACATTCTGCATAGAGTCCAAGTGGAGCCCCAATGCTGCAGGAACCTAACAGGTAGGACTGTATCAGCTGCATGAAAATCCAGTGTCTACAACCTAGGGAGGGAGAGAGCTAAGGACACCCGTGACCAGGAGACAAAACAATCATCTAGGTGCAACAGGAGAAGTTGCCACCTGTTTTAGTCAGCTTTTCTCACTGCTGTGACTAAAGTATGTGAGCAGAACAACTGTAAAGGAGGAAAGGTTTATTTAGGGGCTCACAGATACAGAGCTCTCAATTCATAGATAGCCAGCTTTATTCCTCAAGGCTCCAGGTGAGGCAGAACAACAATGTGGAAGAATGTGTCAGACGGAAGCAGCTCACATGGTGATCAGTGAGATCTCCACTTGCCAGATACAAATATATACCCCAAAGCCATACCTCCAATTCCTACCTCCTCCAGCCACACCCTGAATGTTTACCACTTCAGTAAACATTCCCCCTATCAGGGGATTCATTCACTGATTGGGTTAAGACTCTTCCAACCTAATCATTTCTCCTCTGAACCTTCTTGCATGGTCTAACGTGAGCTTTTGAGGGACACCTCACATCCAAACCATAACTTTTTGCTTTTTAAGCTCTGGAGTCTTCACATTGATCACCTTGTTTAATACCAAGAACTCAGAGGTAGGTACTTAGCCCCAGCATACGATATACTAACATTTCAAAACTACTAAGTACACAGGGAAGACTGAATCAGGATTTCTGAGTCTAAAGAACTGCCCTTTCCAGCAGAGTGCCCAAATACTGAAACCAGGCTGTCTTACCCCATGTGATAGTCTCTGCATTTAATGAGATCGGCTCCTTCTTTGTAAGGTACTGAATGTTCCTTTAGATGCAGGCAGAGCATAAGTGAACACAGAACACTTCTTACCTAATGAGGTGGAGCTCTGGCCTCTCAGGATTATCATCATCTTTTCTAAAACCATCCTGCTGAGTTTTAGAGCCCTGGATAGGACAAAGATCTTTTTCAGAGGGACAAAGGCAGGAGGATTCTCCTGCATCTCTACCAAGTTACAAGTTAGAAATGTTGATTTAAAAACTCCAAGTAGCTAGCCGGAACCTGCTAGGTGGTCCATGTTGCCCGCACCTAATTCTCCCTCACTAGTTATTAGGTAGAAGAACACGTCATCAGAGCCATTGCACTACAGTGGCAGGTGGGGGGTGAGGCTGGACCTGTACTGCAGCAATTCAATAGCAAAGCCCCTAGGAACTGCTGATTACAAATGACCAGAATATGAAATTGTCAAGTTCATGGATAGGAAATAAAAAATGGAATTAAGTTTAACTGGAATACAGACCCCCAGTCCTTCTTCCACAATGCTGCTGTCTTGAAAAACGGCTGACTGGTGAGTCATACCTGGGTAGCATCCTGTGTGGGCATTTCAGGAGGCGAGTCGTCTCCTGGACACCAAAGCACAAGAGCAGGACAAACTCCAGTGCCTACAATGTTGGGTCAACAGGGCAGTTCCCAGGGGTCTCAGACCACTGCTGCTGTCACTGGGAGATAGTGATGCCATTGTGTGTGGGTGCACATGGGTGCTGGGGACGGAACATGCTTTGTGCATGGCAGGTGGATGCTCTACCACTGATCTGCATCCTCAGTCCCTAATGATGCCATTATAGCTTTGTAGGATGGGAGTTCACCTCCAGCACAGATGACAGGTGTGGCCCAGGGCTGCTGTGTGTGGTTTCTACACAGTAGACTGCCTAAGGGCCTCCTGTCCTGGTGGGTTCCAGTCACACTTGTTAGCAGACGGAGATGGCTCATTACAATCCTTTTCCACAAATGATCTATTTGGATATTTAAAAACATGTGATGATGTCTTAAAAGAAGGAGTGGCAGGTCTTAGGTGTGATACCTTGTCATGCATTGCATAAAGGAGCCATATGTGCCAGTGGGGACCACAGGCTCTGGTACCAACCTGATACCCTAGAGGCAGTGGTTGCTTTTGGAGAGGATTCTCATAGCACATCAGACACTAGTGTCTGCCTGGAGCTCAGGGGGACAGTGGTACTCAAGCTGCAGGCTTGCCATCCTTGATTTCCAAGAACCTTTACCACCCACAGTACTATACAGTACTATTCCAGTTTCTTTACAGGTGTGACTTGACTCAACATTGGTCATTTTCTTAGGGAAACACATCAAATACTTAATTCATTCTCTAAACAAAGGCTGTCCTTTGTACAACTAGTAACTTAACATATTATTCCCCCCTTTGGTACTAGGGAGTGAATCCAGGGGCATTTAACCACTCAGCCACATCCCCATCCCTTTTTAGTATTTGATTGAGAGACAGGGTCTCACTGAGTTACTTAGGGCCTCGCTAAGTTGCTGAAGCTGGCCTCAAACTTTTAATCCTCCTGTCTCAGCCTCCCAGATCAATAGGATTTACAGGAGTGCACCACCTTGACGCCTGGCACCAGATTTTTTTTTTAAATATTTTTTTAGTTGTAGATGGATACAATGTCTTTATTTTATTGCTTTGTATATGGTGCTGAGGATCGAACCCAGGGACTCACTCATGCAAGGCAAGCGCTCTACCACTGAACTATACAATCCCAGTCCCCAAATATGTTTTTAAAACAGTTATTTGAACTCCTGTTGTTTTTGTGGTTCAAGTCTTTATGTCCATTGTTGAAAAGTTACAAAATTCAGGTACATTTTAAAAAAGGAAACAAATGTATAATTCCACCACCTAAGGTCATTTTGCCAGCTCCTTCCATTCACATAGTATACTTTAAAGTAAAGTAAAATGTATGTTTTAAAGTAAGATTGGGATATAATAAACCTGCTTTTCTATAATCTATTTTTACTACTTAGCAGATACTATCAACAGCATACCATCCTAGGTTGAAGCCCAGGATGGCAGCATCTGGACCCACCCTGATGCAGGTCTGTACTTCAGTGTCTTCATAACTTGTCCTGTAGTCTTTGCAGTGTGGTTGGGTTGTGCAGCCAGGGAGGGGGTGTGAGGCTAAATGATGAGCTTGGGGGCATAGGCATGGCTGAGTAGCTGAATTTTCCAGGGTTTGTAGGTCAAAAGTGAGAGTTTGGTGAGTATAATGAGGAACCACCTCTCAGTTTCAAGCCAGGGAACTGCATGTTCTGATTATGACTGTATGAAGATCCTTTAGCTATACCTGGAGAAATCAGCAATGTCATTTTGTCTCCTAATGCTTTGCCTGCTAGTAAATTTACTCCTTAGCATGCCCCTCCCCCTGCTCAAGCATGGAAAGGCAACAACCCTCAGAGAAGCTCGGTGTGAGACGTCTCTCTCATACTGAACACAGGGAGAAAGCATTATTCTTTTTGTCTGTCTTCTTCCCTAAGAGCCCCTGTAGCAGAAGATGAGTCTTTCTGCCATGGCCAGTAAAGGAAGGGTGGCCCGATGGGGTATCTCATAGGGCCACACACAGGTCTCAAGTAGCCTCTGGCCAGCATCCCTGGTTCCATTTGCCTTTTCCTTTGATCCTGAACTGATATTTTCTGGTAGTAAATCAAACAGATGGTCAATATGAGTCATCACTGAGTTTGGTGCAAGCAGATGCCTTTATAAATTTAAAAAATGAGGTCAGAAGCAGCTTCGGGGCATAAGTTACCAAGAATAAATCTTGCCAGCTAGTGGAAGTAGCAGGAAGAAACAAAACCCCTCATAACTTCTCTTCCTCTTTATACATACTAGTGAACCCTTTCCTTCTTTTGATTCACTGATGGTTTCTATCCCTCCTTTAACTTGGCATTATGAAAAGTGCTAATTATATAAAATATTTCAAAGGAAAATGAATATCCTTATACTGTCACAATGCACATCTTGTCATTTGCTGTTTTCCTGAATCATTCAAAAGTACATTAGAGACAGTCACTTCAGCCTTAAACCCTTAAACAGGCAATTCCTCAAAGCAAGGACATATGTCTACATAACCTCAGTATTGAGACCATCTAAATTTTGAAACTTCTTAATATGAAGTATAATCACTAACGTTTACTCAATTATTCCTAAAATGTTATATATGTAATATTTATATATGTATGTATATATATGTATATGTATATGTATATATATGGGGGAGGGGGAGGTGCTGGAATTGAACCCAAGGCTTGTGCATGCAAGGCAAGCACTCTACCAACTGAACTATATCCCTAGTCCCTTTTATATATTTTTTGAACCAGGGTCCAACCAGTGTGAATAATAGGTAACTGCTCTACAAAACAAAAAAAACCCAAGCAACTCCACCACCAACACCTCCAGGATCATCTCTTTTGAGACCTTCAGCTTCTGCCTCTGGAGAAGTTTCTCTCTGGTGGAGTTAATGAGAGAAAATTCCCATTTCCACCAGTACACTGGCTTGTACCAATGTCATGCTAATGTCATTACTCTCACAATGTGACAACCACATATGCATTATGTTTATGAGACAGCTAATCTTGAGATAAGAACCAAGAACCTTCTGTAAAGAACCAAGGCCTCCTGTAAATTTGTTCTTGGTCAGTAGAGTACATGAAAGCAAACAGATTTTTAGAATCAAGATGCACAAATAAGTTGTAAGGTCCCTGCCTTAAAAACTCTTTAAGGGATTTGTATTTTATTTTTGCAATGCTTTCAATCTTAAAAATGTTCCTTTTGTGTTATACTTAACTTAAAACTGATAGACCATGAGGATTTATATCAAATACCAAAAAACCTAGAATGTTTCTAACTTAGTCTGAGACTACTAAGGGATTTGATTTCTCTTGACTAAAGGATATGTCATAGATTCAGCATGTGATCCTAAGGATTTCAGATTGATGTGAAACAGTATAATTCTTCTACTCTTAGGCTCCACTCCTGATTGAAAAACTACCATTTTAGCTGATTTACTAAAGGGAATCATCCAACCAATCTCAAAATCTCAAAACAACATTTCCTTAAATAACTTGTAGCTCTGAGTTTTCAGGCCACAAAAAGACAATTAACACTAATGTATTATGTTTTCGTATCTTTGTCAAGTAATTGAAGAGAAATGAGCTGGGAAACTGGAGGCTGAGGCACTCCCCCACAGGATCCCCATTCTGGCGAGAGGGAAGATGAGGGCCTGGGCATAACCAGAGAGCTGTAGCTCTAAACATTCCCTTATATGGATGAACATATTAGTGTGAGTGTTTCCTGCATACTGATGTTAAGCCCCAAGGAGACAGGGCCAGTGGAACACGCAAGAAATCAAGCTTCCACTCCCCATGACCCTCCTCTGTGTAGAAAACACCAGCTGCAGTTTCCAGCCCTTCATCTGAGACTCCACTTGCAGTGGAAAGCTCATCTGAGATGCTCCATCTGTTCCTGCTGCATGGGCTTCTCCCTTCTCTGTTGCCCTAGCTGAATAAGGCAGTGATAATCTTACCCTAGTCTGTGTGGGTCGTGTGTGTTCTTTTCCCATCAACCTGTGCCTCCCATGACTAATGCTATATATTACAATGTCTTTCCTCCACCCTTTCCCCTGTCAAGGGCTCACCGAATAATTACTTCTGGATCAGAATCGTGTCTGATCAGCTGGGAAACATCTATAGCCCAAATATGGTGGCCTAGAAAGTGGCTTTCCCTTGGTCCCTGGAGCATGTCAATGCCTTCCAAGGTGAGCATTTTCCAAGTTGGGAATTGGGGGTTCAAGGGAACGGTATTTAATAATAATGACTTGGTCTTTCCTTTTGAATTGCTTGTCAATCTTTCTGATAACCTTAACTGGAAAGTCTCCATTTGGAACCTGCATTTTTAATGGAAATGATAAGTTTAAATTAAAAAATTGGTTTAAATAAATGATTATGTAAATAACAATCAGTGATCTGCAGAGATGGCAAAAATTGTGACTGTTAAGTCCCAATGCCTAAGCTTTGGCAACACCAGCCCAAGAAGACTGTTCCTAGGTCAGGGGTTCTCCACTCTGGATGTACCTTAAGGTCAAGGGTAGAGCCTTCAGAATTCCTGGGCCCGCTCCTAGAGATTTCATTTTCCCTGGAGTGAGATGGTTGTCTGACATTAGGATTTTTTTAGGTTTCCAGATTAAGATTTTAATGAGCATCCCAAGTTGACACCATTGTACCACTCTGTGATCTTCCCTGGTGTTCAGAGGTATCTGCTATGTAACTCCATAGAGCCAACTCTGTTATGACCCCAAGCCCTTGGCTTCCAGGCACTCTGTCCATTGGAGTCTCCCCATAGAAAAGGCCCTGACACAGGCTCTGATTTCTCGGAGGTTCCTGGAAGGCTAATGAAATTAGCAGGGACTGAGCTGAATTTGGACAGAGGTGGCTGATAAGCCTGCCGCAAGCAGAATGCTGGTGTTTTGAAGACCTCAGGGGTGAGCAGGCACACTTCATTTGTCCCCTGGGACTGAAATGAAATGCCCTCCCCCTCATTCTTAGTTATTGAGCCCAAGTGCCATGTTGAATCCACTTTTTTTTTTTTTTGGTACCCGGGATTGAACTTGGGGACACTCAACCACTGAGCCATATCCCCAGCCCTATTTTGAGTTTTATGTAGAGACAGGGTCTCACGGAATTGCTTAGTGCCTCACCGTTGCTGAGGCTGGCTTTGAACTCACAGTTCTCCTGTCTCAGCCTCCCTAAGTGCTGGGATTACAGGCATGCACCACACCTGGCTGATGAATCCACTTGAATGTCCCTCACCGATATCATTTCTATCCCCAACCCTGCTTCTATAGATCAGCCCTTTTATGCTGTTTCACCCTGTTGCAGGGCAACCAGGTTGCTGGCGTCTGCATGTTTCTGATCACAAACTTTCAACAGCAAAACTTTGAGCAAACACCAATTCATTTTTATCAACTCTAGCTGTCCATGTCAGAGTGTGAATGAAAGTTTTTGTTTGTTTGTTTGTTTGTTTTTTTCAGTAAAGAGTCAATAGCTATGAAATCACCTTGTCCACTCCTGGAGGTCCAATCCCCCATGCTGACAACTGAGGGGGTGGACAGTAAGCAGTGCCACCAGTGATGGGGCACATGCTTCCCCCTCTGAGCCCATGGAGACTCTCAGGCACGTCTGCAGAACCAGTGACTCTCTTCTCAGACCATTTTGCCAGGTCCTGATATGTTGATAGGCCTAGCAGGTTTGTTCGCTAGATTAGTTCATGCCTAGAAAAGTATAAATACACTTGAAACCATAAAGCCACACAAGGGCAAGGAACTAATAGAAGTCCAGATGTCTCCATTCCACACAGCCTGGCTTATTGTCAATCAAGAACATAACCTGGCTCTGGTATTAGGCTGGAAGTAGCGGTCACCAGGAAGGCTGAGGGCACTGTTTGAGGGAACCCACATGCAGGGACAGAGTATGCTTCTTGGGTAGCCAGGGCGGCTTGATCCAGAACCCTGGATCAAGTACAGGCAGGAATGTAAAGTGAGGGTCTGTGAGGGGTGGCTGAAAGCAAGCATATGATTTTTACTTTCCTTGCATCCAAATTATGTACATTTAAGTGTGCAACCATTTCCTTTTAAGGAAAAAAGCAATAAATGTTAACTGTAATAAATTCAAATAGTAATCTACAATGTGCAGTAAAAAGCAAGGGACCTTTCTCCTGCTCCTGACCCCCTTGGCACTGCACAAAGGTAGGCCCTCTTCTGAGCTTGGCGAACATTCCTTTTATGACTAACTTAACAATTAGTTTTATATGAGAAGAGTTAATATTGATGGCAGAACATAAAAACATCTGGAAAAATAACCTTTGGAAAATGAACAATTGTTATCTTGGTGTGACAATTTCGTTTTAGTTTTCTTTCTACTTCTCAGGGTTTTTTGTCAAGGAATTTATTTGGATTGTGTAATAAGGAAAATGTAACTTGAAAACAGAGACTATAAAGTGGATGTCAGAGACAGAGGGGCCAGATGTGGGGCTGGACCAATTCAACAAAGTCTTCCATCTAGGAAGCTCAACTAAACCCCTTTCTGTACTCCAGTGGGCTTCTTGTCCCAACTCCTGCACTAGCTGTGACCATGGGAAAACTTGATGCCTTTGTGTGGCCTCAGTTTTTCCATCTATCAAATGTAAAGTTGCACTTGGAAAGTGGGTAGGTTTTGTCCTCCAGAGAAGTACCTGGAGGCATTGCTGGTCAGCACATCTGAGGGGGGACGATACTGGCACCTAGTGGCAGAGTTTAGAAATGCTGCTCAACATCCTACAAGGCAGGACACCGGGTACAACAAAGGATTCCCTGACCCTGGTGTCAGCTGTGCCAGAAATCTGTCCTCCAGGGTAGGTATCTGGGACTTTCCCCACATTTGGGGAGTGTTTGCATCAGTGAGCTTGGGTGCAGGCTCTCCTACCTCCTAGAAGGGAATTAATGTTTTCAAATGATTCCTCAGAGTGTAACACGGTCCGAAGACCTGGGCAAGAGGCTATGCAGGAATGGCAGTCTCTTCCTGGAAATTCAGCCCTCTATTGCTCACATGTACAAACAGGGCCCTCTGCTGGTCGGCATGGGCATAAACAGCAAACTTATATTTAGAAAACCACACAGAATTTGAACTTGGTGATTCTGTCTTTCTCTAATGACTGCTTTATGATTTCCCAGCTTTAGGTGCCAGAAGAAACACCTGATGTTCATAACAATTTCCTTTAAAAACAAGAAACATATACTCAGATACTGAAATTCTGATTCATTTCAGATTATATTCCATAACTATTAAGAGCCTGCTTTGACCAGACCATTTATGGAAACCTGATACACAATCAGCATAGCTCCACCCCTACAGAAGAAGGGTGGGGTTTTTTGCAACATGAAAAGAAGTGAAGTTGTATCTCTGCCTCCATTAAGCACAAACATCCATCCCAAGTGAATAACAGATTTCAAGTTCTATTCGGCTTTGAAAGGCGACTCAGAACTTTCAGAAGATAACATATCTTCATAACTTTGAGAAAGGTTTTCTAAGCAAATCACAGGCACCAACCAGAGATAGATGCCCTAATCTTTGAGAACTACTTCACCAAAAGATAAGCCACATTAATACATTTGCAACACATACATATGTAATATATAAATAATGTCTATAAGCCATTAAAGAAAACCCAATTTAAAAATAGGCAACAATGTTGAATAATACTTTACAAAGGAGGGATTCCAAATGGCCCATAACGTGTGGGAAGGGGCTCAATATTGCTAAGGAAATCAAAACCATAATGAGATATCAAGACACACCCACCAGAATGGCTATGATTAAAAAGGTGGACAAATTCAGTTGTTCATGAGGATGTGAAAACATTAAACTCATATGTTATGGACCAATGTGTAAAGTTGCTTGGCAGTACATACTGGAGCTAACCTATCAAAAATGAGAGCATATATATTCACCAAGACAGGTAGAACAATATTCATAAGAGTACAAAACTAAACACAAAAGTTCATCTATAATAAAATGGATAGTTAAATTAGTCTATTCATGCAATAAGAATACTCAGTCATGAAAAGAGAGCCATCCACAACATGAACTGCACAGGCAGAATGTCAAATGACAGAGGTCAGATAGAAAAGGAAATCATACTGGATGATTCCATTCACAGGAAGTTATACGTGAAGGACAAACAACTCACCTCTGGAGTATTAGAATCGTCATCTCTTTGGGGCCAATTATGATGGCCTAAAGGAACTGTCTACAACACTGCAAATGTTTTGTTTATAGACCTGGTGGGAGTTACTTGGACATGTCCCTTGATCCAGCTATAGACTTGAAAATTTATGTCTTTGTATGTTAAACTTTAAAATACTTCACATTTCTTTCTCTACAAATATACACTGAATTTTGAGAAACAAATACATACCTTAATGAAGAAAATGTCTAAGTAATCAACCTTTTAAATTTCTATTCCCTCTGCCTACATATTAAAGAACATTAATGTCTTTTTAAAAAGGCAAGTTACAGAATAAGAGAAGGTATTTAGTATATGACCAATATGGAATCCACAAGAGAACACTGAAAGAAAAACTACACAAAGGCAGATGTCACGATAGAAAATGAACAAAAGCCTTCTCAATTACCCTTTTGCACTTTTCAGTATCCTCATTCTTTTAGAGCTAGTACATGCTATTATTTTAAAATTAATTTTAGGTGAAGAGTATATGAATATACTTTCCTCGTTGGAAATGAAGACATTTCAGATAAGGCTAAAGCCCCTGTTGACCTCTAATCCTGGTTTACCTCCCTGATCTGTAGAGAAAATGTGTGTTTATTTCTACATTTCCTCTTGGTGAAGTGTTATTTTGTGGGTTTTATTTTACATATGTGACATCACAATGCATCTTATCTAGGAACTTGCTGCTTTTCTCTCAGCATTTCTTATGCTGATATATGAAAAGCTGTATTAACTTTTTTTTTTTTTTTTTTTTGGTAACTAGGATTGAACCCAGGTGTGCTTATCCACTGAGAAGCATCCCTAGTGTTCTTTCTTTGGAGACAGGGTTTCACTAAGTTGCTTAGGGCCTCCCTGAATTGCTGAGGCTGACTTTGAACTCTGGACCCTCCTGCCTCAACCTCCCATGCCACTGGGATTATGTGCCACCATGGCTGGGTCACTTTACCCTCTTTAACTGCTTCAGAGTCTTCCAGAAGTATGAACGTTACACTGTTATTTATAGCTATTCCCCTATGGATGGCCATTAGGCTTTTAAAAATTGTTTTGCTATTCTGTTTAACAAGAACAATCAATTTCACTTTAATATTTATTTAATTCTGGTTTCCTATACTAAAAAGCGCCAGAAAATTCATGCCCCATTTTACTCTCAGAAAGCCCAGTCTTAGCTTGGAGATCTTCCCAGCTTTCAAAGCAGCAAGTGGAACACAGCTTTGGTGATATCTGCTCTGATGGCTCCACCTCACTCAGCTGCCTAGCCTGGGATCAGCATTGGAAACCTGTGTGTTACTGCTCCCTCTGCTGCTGAGCCCTAGGACTCAGGTGAACTGCTCCTTTCTCTGGTTCTCCTCCTCCTCACTTAGGAACACAGGGGCTTGGTACATCTGTGCTGCTGGGGTCCCTCTCAGCTGGGAAATTATTTGCTCCTGATTCTCTTGCTCTCCTCATAATACATGTAAGTGACCACCCAGACAGGGGAGGGGGGAAGATGAGAAATATTTTCCTTTCCTTGCAGCCCCCATTAATTACCTGCCTCCTGGTGTGAATTGATGCTCCTCATGAAAGGAGGTGTTGACGGAGACCTGCCCTTCCCACCTCTACCTCTCTTGGTACCCCAGAGGCCTTGAGCCGTTTTTTTTTCCCTTCTCATCCCTGTGACTTCTAAAGGCTAGGTTGCCATAGCAACCCCAGCCCACTGAACCATGCTAACAACCTGTTATCTTAAAGAGAAGCAATTAGCCCTCTCCAGAGCCCATTTAAAGGGGCAACAGAGGAGCAATTATTCCTCAAAGAGGAAGAGCAAGAGTCCCCATTTCAGAGCCTCTGAGGGAACAGCTGGCTTAAGACCCTTGACTGAACATGAGGACAGGGATGAGGTGCACAGGCTCACTTGCATCATCCAGACCCAGAGGTGAGGAACTCTCTGGTGCTTTTAGTCTGCATCTATCTTTTTTTTTTTTATCTCCCTCCTTCCCCTCCCCATCTTGTCCATGGGCCTGCTGCCTCCATGATGACCACTGGACTGCAAGCAATCTTGTCCTTCCCTCGCTGTCCAATTAGTCCTTCCCTGCAACCATGCCTTTGAGAGTCAGATCCCCTTTCCCTATGCTCCCAGCACCATGGCCCCTGCCCCAGCTTCCTGCAGTGGCCAGGAGAGGAGGCTCTCCTGCTCAGCTCCTGTCTCCATCCTCGTTGCCTCTTCATTCCAGCTCACTCTCAGGTCCTGTCTGTTCCTTATAGACATCAAGCTTCATTTTCTCCAAAAAGAGCACATCCCTCCCTGACACCACCATCAATCCTGATTCCGCTACCCTGCATCTTCCTTCACAGCGAGTGCCGGGGTCTATGGATAGCTTTGCTTGCCTTCCTCTCCCGAATAAAGATGGGAATCCTTTGTCTCTCATTCACAGCCACTGTCCATCCCCTAGAACTGCACCTGGCAGGGAGCTGGCTCTCAATACCTAAGGCTGAATGAGTGGATGAAGGGATGCTCAGAGCTCCCCAGGGCATCCTGAGAGTTACGCATCCCACAGTGACATCCTCCATGTCCTCCCACTGCTCAAGGTTGACCAGCCCCCTCGTCTCCTGGAGGACTGGGTCCACCCCACATGGAGAACAGAGCACAATGGGGAAGGATGTGGAAGACATTCACAGGACAGGGCCAGGAGTTCAGACATACAGTCCTGGGGGAAGACAGGGATGGGGGCTGGTTCTAGGGGGTCCAGAGCCTCCCTCTACAGGGAGGTATGCTGATTAGGACCACTACCACCAATAATTCAGTTCTTACTGCATGCATTCTATAGGCATTATCTCTCTTCAGCCTTTAAACTCCCCTGCAGGGGAAAACCATGTCACCCATCACAAAAATGAAGATAACACAGCATCCTTTTCCCTTGGTCTGGAAAAGCTCCTCCAGGAAAATTCCTTTACATTCTCCAGGAGGCCTGCTTAGGAAAGTCCTTCCTCAGCCCCAAGACCACTTCAGACTCTGTTTTATGTTCCCTCTGGGCCCTGTGCTCATCCCTCATGGCACTTCCTGTTGTTGTAAACACATCATTTCTATGTCAACACGTATGGGGCAGGGACAGGCTATTGCTACCTCTCTCAGCACAGTGCTGGCCCATGGTGAATGGAAAACTGAGACTTGGACACTGTACTGAGGCCCAGGAACAACTAGTGAGGGGCAGAGCTCAGGTCTGATTTCAGGGTCACTGCTCCATCCAGCTTTTTGACACTCATAGTTGCCTGAACATGGAACGAAAGAACCTACACATTCTTCAGCCTAAGTATCTGATTGGGGTATCATCCCTTCTAGCCTGGAGCTGCCATGATTGCTTTGGGCTTGGGACTTACCAGCGCTTGCTCTATGAGAAGGCAGAACAGGATGGCATTGCCCACCTCCCTCAGGCTCTGGAACACGTCTGTTTTGAGCTCTGCATACTCAATGATATCCTTCAGCTGGTGGTGGAAGAACTCCAGGATCCCTGGGAAACGAACAGGATGGTCAATGGAAAGCAGACACCATGCAGCCAGGTGTATGGGAAGTGCTGACCGAGCAGTAGCCCCAGACCCGACTCTCGGATAACAAAAGGTCAAAGCCATGGGTCCCTCTAGACATGGGCCCAATGTAGGATTTCTTGTGGGGCTCAGTATTTGAAAAAGTTTACTTAGTAAGCTGGAACAAAATAAAACAAACATAAATGGAACAGGTCTGGTCCATTTCTCCAAAAATTTGCCTGACGTTTTGATAATGACATGAACTAGTATTTATAGGTGTAAGATATTGTGCTAGGCATACTATCTGCAATCCCATTTAATTTTTTTTTCAAATTCTAAGCTACATTACTACTCTTTAATAAGAACACTTCTTATTTTAATTAGTGCATTATAATGATATAATGACTCATTGTGGGATATTTAGATTATATTTCCCAGTACTTCCACATGCCCTCTTGCCCCTTTTGGTCTCCTTCGTGTACTCTATCGGTCTCCCTTCTATTTTCATGAGATCCTTTTTTTCATTCCTTTTCTTCCCCACCTTCATGAGAGAAAACATTCTACTTTTGACTTTGAATCCAGCTTATTTCACTTAGTGTGATGTTCTCCAGCAGTTCCATCCTTTTACGAGCAAATGACATAGCTACAGTCACACAGCAAGTCAGTGTGGCAGCTGGGATTGGACACCAAAGCTTTTGGTCTTATTCCTTTCCTATTGTGAATCACATTGACCTCATATTGGATATGTTGGGGGTTTTTGGCACCAGGGATTGAACTCAGGGGTACTCAACCACTGAGCCACATCCTCAGCCCTGTTTTGTGTTTTATGTAGAGACAGGGTCTCACTGAGTTGCTTAGCGCCTCGCCATTGTTGCTGAGGCTGGCTTTGAACTTGTGATTCTCCTGTCTCAGCCTCCCAAAGTGCTGGGATTACAGGTGTGCGCCACCATGCCCAGCTGGGATATGTTGTGTTTGGGGAAAAACAAACAAAAAAACATCAGACACTACACTCATAGTCTCCATTTCCCTTCATTCTCCAGTCCCCAGGTCGGTGGCAAAAATGCCTGTTTATAACTCACTCTAGATATATCACTTGCACCATCTCCTAGGCACTAGCCTCCTCCAAACAAGGTCTCTGAGAGACACAGAGCTCATGATCACCTTCAGGAAGCCTTGGCTATTCATATTTAAATGCTCTCACTGGGCAGTGTTGTGGGGCAGGCCCAGCAGATATCATTTACCTCCACTGAAGGAAGATTAAGACAAGTTCAAGGCTGCCTGGCTAGAGGCTGGGCTAGGATGCAAAGCTCCTGGGCTTCCTGGCAGGTTAGAGACACAAAACAGTCCCAGGGGGATGGTCCCTGCTCCCATCCCACCATGGGGAGGTTTGAATTATTTCCCTCTCACCAACCTGGGGAGCCGTACTCATGCCGGGGCAGGCGGCATATCTTGGGCATCACCTCTATCAGTGTCTTCACATACTGGAGAATGGTCCCTTGGAGCTGCAGAAGAAGAGTACAGGTGGGTGAGTACATGCTGCTGCGCATGTGCACGGCTGGCCTCAGGGTCAACTACTGGGGCACATACAGATTGTGTAGAGATCTGTAGGACATTTAAGTGTCGGGACAGCCTTATGATCCTTTATAAGAGAGAAGGAGCTCCCTTTCCTCTCATGGGCTTACAGACTTGAAGGAGGACACATTTCTAGGCATAGTGTCCTTCCTTGGGTTAGGGATGTTTATGAAACCCAGACTAAGAGCTAAAATGAAACGTGGGCAGGGAACTGTGGCAATTAGGACACATTATTTAATTTAAGCATGGAAAATTCAAGGCACGTTCATTCCTCCTATGTCCTGGGCAGACATCTTTAAGCAATTACCTTGTTTTCCCGTTTGATTTTGCATTTAGCTGCCCGATCTTTAACAATCGATTGCAGCTGCCACAGAGTTAGCAGGTGGATCCTGCTTGCTGTTCCCGACCTAGTTATATACTACTTTCTCTTTTGTCATCTCATATTTTAAAGAAAATCTAGTTTACATGTTTTGGCCTTGCAGGGAACGAAATGAAAATCCAGAAACCCCTACTTGGGACAGATTCAGAATTCCCTTGAAGTTAGTGCAGTATTGAGAAAAGTGCTCAGCAAGAAATCCCAAGGGGACAAAGTATAGTGGTGGTTGATTAGGGATGTCTGTCACAGGCATGGGAGTGGAAAAGGCAGCATGTGTCACGGATTGGCCGTGCTCAAATTAGATTAAATCAGCACAGCTGGCTAGCATGAGTTGCCATTAGCAAGCCCTGAAGGTCACAATTTGGACTGCTGGATTGAGTCATCAAAAACAAGAAATGAATTCAGGGCCAGAAATAGGGAGGTAAATCCATAAGTCAAAAGCTGCATAGAAATGTGTTTTTAGGAGTCACCAACAGATGAGGGCCAAGGCAGAACTGGAGTGAACAGGACTCATTCTTACGGGACAGTTCAAAAAACAAATCAAGTCTTGTTCTTATGAATCCCACTTGGGCACATCCCAACCCACCCTGAGTCTTCTCCTTACCAAGCTCTTGACAATTTTCAGCAGTTCCTCCATAACCACAGCGATGCCCTGGTAACCCAGGAGTCTGCAGATGGTCTTGAAATGAGGGGGCCCTACGAAGTTCCTGTAGGAGCTGTAGATATGACTGTAGGCAATGTTGAGGGGCTGGAAAACAGAGGTAGTGGCAGAGTAAGAGACAGAGCACTGAACATCTGGATGCCGGCCCAAGGCCTGGCAGGAGACATTTTACTGATGGGAGGGCTGGGAACATGGCCTCATCAGGGCTCTCACTGGAGACCCCATGAATATGTTAGAAGATGTTGGTCAAGGAGAGAGGTGTGGTCTGGGATGGTGCAAAGACTACTGGATAGATCAGCTGTTCCCACACTGGAGAGGGAAAAGAGCTTCCAAGCAAATACCTCTTCATGGGGACTCCAGTTACCCACAACTGTCCACACACAAACCAGGACTTTGCCAAACAGAGCCGTAGGACAGGGATAGAATGGCTGATTTTCTTTCTCTAGAGGCTTTTTTTTTTTGGTACTAGAAGTCATCTGGAAGAACCATGTGAAAGCTGATTCCGCACTGTCTTCTACTGTTGATTGTTTTCATCTATGGGGTCCTGGGAATGGGCAGGCCTGGGAATCAGGAGACAGCTTCTGAGTGCCTGGGAAAACCACTCAGGCCATTTGCGTCTTAGTTTCTTATTCTATGAAATGTTAGGGGGTTGGCTTAAATTAGTGATTTCACAACTTTTAGGGACACAGTCCAAAGGGAAAATGTCACAGAAGCCCATCTGTGACACAGGCAGAGTGAAGCTGAGGTGGTTGGTAACCCAGAGCTGGGACTACGGTCTGGCTGCCACCATCATCCTCAAGACCCCACGAGACTCCCCTGACTGAGGACACATGACCAAACAGCAGACCCTCCAATGGTCTAATTTGGTTGGTGAGGCCACACAACTTACCAATGACTCTAATAATGCTGCTATATATGAAGTAGCTCATGCCAGGTTCTGTGAGACCCTTCATGTGCATTTTCCTCTAATCCACACAACAAACATATGCACTGCATACCATTCTTAGCCTCATTTTACAGATGAGGAAACTGAGGCTCAGGTTGGTCAGTACCCTGCTCAAGATCACACAGTTGGTAGATAACCAAGCCCTAGTCTGAACCAGGTATGGCTAATTCCAAAGTCCATCTTCTTACTTCTCTCCATAAAAGTATATTTTGGAAGCTGAATTCTTTCATAAAGCATGCTCAGTTTTTCAGATAAGACTTCATCTCAAAATTTAGTTCTCAGTATTGTTTTCCTCCCTGGAATTATAAAAATCTTGAGCATGACCATGTACATATGAGATGATCACATTGATATTCTATTAGCTGAAATTCTGCTGGTTGGCTAATTAGAAATTCCACTTGAATTAAACTCTGATGATGCTTCTGGAGGACTGTAAGATTTTCAATTCCCTGTGGAACCACTGAGGGAGGATGTAATTGTGCTCAGCCTAAATTTTGAGTTAAGTATGTTTTGCTGTGTATGAATTATCCTAAACTTTACAAAACAATCATCACGACTCTAGGACTCTTTAATCATAAAGATACACCAAGAGTACAATTAGAGTTCCCACTAATAATGAAGATTCCCGACAGAGCAGAGCACCTGCCCACTCACCAAGGTGAATAACTGCGTTTGGTAAGCTTGTGCCTACATAGGGGCAGGCTTGGTATGTGAGCAAGAGTGGGAGGGATCTACTTAATGCAGTTTCTAAATGTACGGGCCAGGAGTGGGAAATAGAACTGACTTCAAAGTGTGATGTTCACTGAAGTTCATGTCCAGCAAATCCTGCAAGTGTATGAATCATGGAGTCTGAGCCAACCCCAGGCCAGGCCAGGCCATTTTCATATGTGGAACAAACCTATTTTAGTGCCTCTATAACAGGCCACCCTAGTGAACAGGACTGGAACTAGGGTGACATGTGTGAGACATCCAGGGAAAAATGCCAAGCCAACCATAGGGGATAGAGATGGACCAGAAGGGGACATGAGAGAACTTTCTAGGGTGAAGATCAAGCTCTGCATATTGATTGGCTTATTGGCTACACAGATATACATATTTGTTAACACTTATGATCTTCTCTGCACACTTATGATCTGTGCATGGATGGGTCTTATGTTTGTGTCCCTCCAAAACATATGCTTTGAAATCCCACCCCTGCATGGGATGGTATTAAGAGGAGAGGTCTTTGGGTGGTGGTTTGGTCCTGAGAGTGGAGCCTTCCTAGTGGGATCTGTATCCTCATAAGAACGGGCACAAAAATTTTTCCCTCTTTCTTCTGTCACACGAGAACATGACGTGGAGATGGCCATCTGCAAATCAGACCTCAGGTCTGTTGGCCCTTGATCTTAGGCTCTCAACCTCAACAGCTGCGAGAAGTAACTGTTTGCTATTTAAGTGGCCCAGTCTCTGGCACTCTTGTTATAGCAGCCTAAACTGACAGACAGTACATTTTACTATATATGGTTATGCCCCAATAGGAAAGTAAATGTCAAAACCCCACTGGCTGGTGCCATAGCTTCCTAAACGTTTTCAAAGATCAAAATGCAGAACCCTGCTTTGAACTTTCTCCTCAAGAGGGCTGTGTGCACAGCACCAGAGGACAATGCCTTGGCTTGCTCATGACCTTGGGGGACTGACAGCTGTAGACTGCCCTGACAGCTTTCTTATTCCTACCCATACCCGGGACTCTGAGCTTCTCCTCTGAACCCAAGAAAGCATATTTGTCCCCTTTTCAAAAGTCCTATGAAAGGAACTTTTGAACAGCAGGGAGCTTTCAAATGTATACTCCTGGTGGAGACAAAAGGTGATCAGCTACTTACTGTATTTTTTATGTCTGACTCTCTGATTTCTTTTCTTACTTTGTCTAAGTCCCAAGGATGGTCTCTAGGGTGGGCACAGCTACAACTAACTTCAAACCCCAGGTCTCTCATTTACTAGCTGGATGCTTTTGGGCAAATTACTTAATCCTCCAGCCTCAGCTTCCCCTCCCCACAAAAAAGATGATAATACCAGAGCCACTAGGACTGTTGGAAGTTTAATTGATACACAAAGCAGTCAGCATGTTATTTGGCACACTGGAAGCACTCATGGAAACAACAGCTTTTAATGTTACTTTATTTGATAATTTGGTAAGTGAGGAGCAAGAACATACAGCTTCCTGCTGAAACTTCTATAAGTTCTGGGTCCAGGTATGATTCTCTGAACTTGGAGAGGGGAGTGCCAATGTGGGGTGTAACTTTATACCACATAGTGTGTAATCCACAAGGGATATGCCAGGAGTCAGAGCTGAGACCAGGCGATGGGACATGCCTGCCCCAATACAGATGTTGCTCAATGTTCAAAGCTTCATAACAGTGAGAGCTGTCCCTCACCCTAGGATGGAAACTAGAACAGTTGTGCTCTAAGGCCCCCTTCTGAGGCCCAAGCTCCACTGGGCTCTTCCTGGATGTTCATCCTTCCTAGCAGTCTCCTAAGTTCTTATCCTCACCCGAGCACATTCTAGGACCAAGTTTCCCTTTGTACTTCCCAGCAAACAGAAATGAATGTATGCTCTGATAACTGGAAATTATTCAGCAGCCTTCCCAGGTGAAGGCAGAGGAGAAGAATTTTGGAATTGTTTTACCATATAAGGGTTTTTAAAATGCCTGACCCACTTAGGGTTGGAGTTCCTATGTCAGTCTTTGATTCTGGTCTTGAACTTCAGGCGTCTGTTGATGGCCAAGCTCAATTTCATGCAGGAAGAGCCAGCATGAAATGTACAGAATTCGAATCCTCTAAATGAACCCCAACCCCACTCCCCCAAAGACACCACATTCATGCAAGTAAAAGCAGGCACATGCTGAGAAGTACATGCACACACACCCCCGGAGGGCACCCATCTGACCTGCTGACTCAATAGGAGGCTGGGCCCTATTGAGAAAATGTGGGAATAAGGGAGCCTGGGCATTTTCTGGGGTTTGGCAAAGAAAAACAGGAATGTAACATAACTTGAGACATTGGACGCTTGCCACTCATCTCTCATGCTGAACCAATTCTGTTCACTGACTCATGTTACAACCACTTGGCCCAATGGGAAACTAATTACATATCCTAACTGCTCAGGCTGGCTCACTTAGAGCCAAACTTGTTAAAATCCACACTACACAAAATAGATCAGTTTATGAGGCTTCCAAGAAATAAACAATCCTGATTCAGGAATTAGAACCATGTTATTACTGTGACACAGATTTTCTGGAAAAGCAAGAGAGAAAAATATACAAAGAGTTTGATCTTTGGAATGAAGGCACTGTGTAGAACGCCTTTTTAAAAGTTGTGGTAACATAACATAATGTTTGCCATTTTAACCATTTTAAAGTCTGATATGTGGACTTTTGATTGTAATGCCCGCATCTCTCACCAGATGGTAAACGTGGCCAGATGCTCCAAACAACAAGGCCTATTTGGCAAACCAAATTTGTAAGCAATTTGCATCTCTGCTCTCTGGAATCACAATTGCTGTTTTCAGAGATCCCAAGAGGAATTAAAACTGTTTCTAATTTCCTGTTTTTGTTACAATTTGTCTAATGAATGCCATCAGCCCACAAACACAGCCCCTAATTTAGGTTGGAAAGTGGCAGCTCAACTCTAAAATCACTTCAGGTAAATGCAGATGGGGTAAATGAATAACACAGTCACACCGCTGGCCTGGTGGGGAAAACAGTCCAAAGTACTGCTCAATTCAAATCCATTGCTAGAGCTTGGATAAAATGGCTGATGTGACTGACTGCTCCTTCTCACTATCTGCTGAGCTGCAGGGCTGGGTCTCCAACATCTGGCTTCCTTCAGGATAGTCTCTGCTCACAGGCTGAAAGACCCAAGGGAGTTGCTATAGAAATCTCAGGAGATGATGCTCCTTTCTTTTTGAGCTTTGGAAAGAGCAAGAAGAAGAACAGGAGCCAAGGCGTCATCTCTCTCTTGCAATATTTAAATGCTAAAACCTTTTGAGAAAACCCGATGTCGTCACTTTTCTTTATAATTGGTAAATACATAATCATGTGATGACACACAAATGTATTGTGCTTCTTTGTGAATGTTTCCACACAGTAATTCCTTCATGACCACCCAGGTAGTTTTCTGTGGGTACTGTAACAGAATACCACAAACCTGGTGGCTTGACATAACAGAAACTTGATTCCCTGGAAGCCATTAATCCAAAATCAGTATTGCTGGGCCTAAATCAAGCGTCCATGAGGCCACATTCCTTCCAGAGCCTCCACGGGGGAATCTGTTCCTTGCATTTTCCAGTTACTGGTGACTGCCCCCCTTCTGGCTTGTGATGGCATTATTCCACCTTCAAATCCCTCTGCTGAGTTGAGTCTTCACACACCTTGTCCACGTATGTGTATACCTCTGTCTTGTAAGGTCACTTTTGATGCATTTATGGTCCACCCTTGTAATCCAGGATCATCTTCCCATGTCAAGATCCTTCACTTAATCATACCCGCAAAAACATTTTTCTAAAGAATGCTGTATTTACAGGTTCCAGGGTTAGGACCTGCTATCTGTGGGGGCTGTTAGTAGCTTACTGCACTAATTATACCCATTTAGCAGAGAAAGAATCCCAAGCCCAAGAGAAAGGAAGTGACTTGCCTGAGGTGCAACATAAGATGCTTTTCCACCACCCTTGCAGGTTGCCAGTGTAACGAAAGCCTCTGGACTGGTAGGGAAGGAACACTGTGGAGCCTGAGAGTGGCACTGGGCAGACACAGGGAGAGGTGGTGGTAGGGAGGTGGGTGGCCCTATAGGTGTTGTTACCAGGGCAAGGGGAGATCCGCTGGTCCTCTCAGGTAGGAAGTATTGGCATCCAGGTAGTGACCTTGTTGAGAAGTACCCTGCTCTCTGCTGCAAAGCATTGGTCCTGGCTTTGGAGGACTGACTTAATAAGGATCTTGTGCAAAAGAAGGATGAATTTCCCTGAGCTCAAATTGTGGCTAGGACAGAGGTGCTATGAACTAGTGGTGACCATGCTACCAAAAGATCCCACCAACAATTTCTATAGGCCAAATATTTACTGAGAAATAATTAAAACTGAATGATCTATGCCACAATGTATATCATTGGGAAGGCAGTTTTGTTATACTATACAATTTAATAAGAGAATATATTTTTAAAGTTTTGATTCACATACTAATTTTGATTACTGAACCAGTTGCTAAAGTTTCTTGATTTTTCACTTAAAATTTGTGTGTGTGTGTGTGGTACTAGGGATTGAATTCTTGCTTAAAAAAAATGAATATCACACCTAAGTGGCAGAGCTCTTAAGCAGGTATACTTGGACTCCAAAGCATAAGATATTCAGAAGAGGAAATACTTGCTGCTCATATTTTTCCAAATGAGCTGATGTTTTGCCTGCCTTTGTCAGCTACAGGGAGGTGACTTAGATATTCTCTGTAGCGTTTTTTAGTCCTTTGTTCCTATCATTCTGGAGTACATTACACTGCAAAGGCCAGGTTCTGTCTCTCAAGAGACTATAATCTCAAAGCTAAGGATGACTGTGGACACAGGCCTCAGAGGGACACAAGCCACAGCAGGGCTTGGAGAGGGGGCAGGAGGCTCAGGCCTGGACCAACTAGCGGAGGCATGAAGCACTGCTACCACAGCCTGGCTCTGTGACAGTGGCCAAGCAAGTCCCACTGATCTTCAGTTTGTCCTGGTGGTGATAAGAAGGTCTATCTTAAAGAATTGTAACATGAAAAAAAAAAAAAAAAAAAGGAATGGGAAAACATACAAATTACACCAAAATGTTCCAAGTAGATATTTCTGAATCTTATAAGAATTTTGCTGCCATCTTTGGATGTATCTATATTTAATTTATGTACAATGAGCATCTATATTAAACAAATAAAACCAGCCACGTGCAGTGGAACACTCCTCTAATCCAGTGACTTGGGAAGCTGATGTGGGAGGATCACAAGTTTGAAGCCAGCCTGGGCAATTTAGTGAGATCCTGCCTCAAAATTAAAAGGACTAGGGATGTAGCTCAGAGGTAGAGTGCCCCTGGGTTCAATCCTCAGTGCTGCAAAATCAATTAAGCAATCAAAAAGCAATCAATTGAATAAAGCTGATTTAAGGGTTATGGTTAGAAAAAGCAAGGCATTACAAATTAGGTGCTCATTATCACCTCTGGACAAAGCTATGCCCAACTCAGGAAATGTCTCTGAGCTACTGTCCTAAGTACAGTGGCCACTGTCGCTAAGCTCAGCACTTTACAGACATGAGCTTATCTCACTGTTACAACAACAGTACAAGGCAGGCATCATGGATGAGGAAACCAAGGCAGGAAAGTGAGGGGATGTGTCCAAGGCCACATATCCAGGATTTTTACCTGGCATAGGGATTCCAGGGCCTGCTGTCTGAGCCCCTCACTTCCCTCTGTGCCAGTCCAGCTTTGGGACCGAGGCATGCCTTTATGTCATCCTTCACTGCCACCTTGAGGAAGGGTGCAGAGACCCTACTCAAGAATGATTTCTCCTGGCAGTTCTTTGCTTCTGATGTAAACCAAGTAGGGACCACCTGACCTGGCAGCCATAGAGGCTACAACTAGGATATGTCCTGGAAGGAGGGAAGACAGGGATAGTTTATCTCATTCGCCGAAGGCTACATTGGTTCCTTCGGGTGCTGCTGGCTAGTGGTGACAGCCAGGACAGCAGGAAGAGGCCTGGACATGGTCGGTCACGTGGCCTGATGAATGCCATGTCTTCTCTGGGCTCTGTGAAACCAGAGGGCTGCTAGGCCCCCTATTCTCTGAGTATTTTAATTCCTCAAATAAAAAGCTCCTAGTTAAAATATCATCCAGGGGCACTAAAAATAAATTCCCACTTCCTTTGGAAAAAGGGGTGATTTCTACTTTGTCCCTCATCAGGTCCTCTAACTCTGATATTTTTACTCTCCTTGAAATAACCTTTTCAAAAGGTACCTGCAAACTACTACATTGGCCTTTCTATGGAGAGGGTGCCTTTGTGCTCTGCAGGGTGTCATCATTAGCCTTTGGGAAGAGACACACTGTCTGTGCTATGGCAGAATTAAGACAGGCCCCTGGGAAGATGGAATGCTTTGAGAAGGCCACAGAGCAACTGCTGAACCAGGAACACCAGACAGCAAGGCGTGAGGGTGCCCACCTGCAATCTCAGCAACCCAGGAGGCTAAGGCAGGATGACTGCAAGTTTGAGGCCAGTCTTAGCAACTTAGTAAGACCCTGTCTCAAAATAAAAAGATAGGAAGAGCTGGGATGTAGCCCAGTGGTAGAGTGTCCCTGGGTTCAATCGCCAGTACCACAAAGTAAAAATAAAAATAAAATAAAACAGAATAGAAAGAACACTGAACATGCAGAGACTGTGTCTCCCATGTTGGGCAGCATGGTGGCTCATCAGGCAGCTCTTCCTAACTTTATGGTTATCACTGAGGTGACTCAGTAGGGCAACTTCTTGGGTCCACTTGGATCCTTTGGCCAAGAACCAAGAGGAGAAAAGCTTTGTATTTTGTTCTTAATTAACATGTAGCTATTATACCCACTTATGGGGTACAGTGGGACATTCCAGTACATGCATACAATGTGTAATGAAAAGATCAGGGTGACTGGCACATCTATCATGTCAGGCATTTATCATGTCTTTGTGTTGGGGACATTCAAAATCCTCTTTACTAGCTACTTTGGAAATACTCCACTGTCAACTAGTTATCCCACTGTGCTGTAGAACCTTAGTAGTTATTCCTCCTATTCAATTGCTCCCCGTGCCCATTAACCATCTGCCCCCATCCCTCCCTAACACCCTTTCCAGGCTCTTGTAACACTACTCTATACTTCTCTTCAAGATCCACTTTTTAACTTCCACATATATGGAAACACACACACACACACACACACACACCCTCTCTGAGCCATATTATAGTCAGGCACAGACAAAAAAACAAACCAACAATAACCACCCGACTTTAAAAAAAAAAACATAATTTGTGTAAAACTGTCTAGGTCTAAACCTGAGCTCCTCTCCTTCCTCTATCTCAGACATTCTCTGGTCTCCACAGAATGGTGGCAATGTACTCTTCTAAGGTTGAGGGGAACAGGAAAGTTCAGAATCTCAGAGGCATCTATACCATCTATACTTTGTGAGGAATGGAAAAGCACAATCAGGAGACCTGGAAAGAAAGATCCACTGGAGACCATCCAGTCCAGGAAGGGTACAGAGTCTCCATCTTTGAAGTCCACTCCAGTTGACTGACTGGTAAGCAATTGCTCAGGATACCTGTATTGAGAACTGTGTCTCTGAGCCTAGTTATGAGTATGGGACTAGATTCCTCGGGTTTCTGTAGCCAATGAGCACAAACTTGGTGGCCCAAAATGACAGAAATTTATTCTTGCATGGTTTTGGAGACCAGAAGCCTGCAATCAAGGGCTGGCAGGGCCATGTTCCCTCTGAAGTCTCTGGGGAGAAGCCTTCCCTGCCTCTTCCAGGGTCTGGCAGCTCCTAGTTTCCTAGTTCTAGTAGCATCATTCCAATCTCTACCTCTGTCTTCACATGGCCTATTCGCTTTGTGTGTCTCTCTGGGTGACTCTTTCTCTCTTTTCTCTGAAGATTCCAGTTGGCCTTGAATCCAGGATGATTTCACCTTGAGATTCTTGATTAATCACATGTATAAAGACTACAATTCTAAATAATGTTATATGCTGGGTATTTGGGTAGATATGTATTTTGAGGGGATACTGATCAACCCTCTGCAAGCACCAGGATAGCTGGGAAAGCTTGAGAAGGGTTCCAAAATGGGTAGGAATCATACTCATGCCTTATATCTGCCATCCGGATCTAGCCCCAAACCCCTGCCTTATAGATGTCGGAACTGGAACTCGGGCAATAAAAGGTCTTGACCAGGACCATGTAACTAAGCAAGGTCACAGGAAACAAGAATGAAGAAAGAAGATGCAGAAGGGGTGGGGGGGAGAAGATGAGGGTGAATTTACCCTTAGTTGTAGAATAACTGAGAAGATCATCTTTGCATTTGAAACCATTATCCAGAAAGGAGCAAGCTAGATGGGGCAAGGAAATAATCACTAGCCCACTAGAGAGAAAAACACATAAATATTGGAAGAATTAGTACAGGCAGGGGGTTGTTTGTCCTTTTTTGGCCAAAGGAATGAGAGCTACTCTCAATGGGCAAAAGCCTCTTTACACTGGTCCCTGAAAGCATCGTGCGTAGAAGCCTGTGGTTGCCATGGTGAATGATGCTGATCTGAAGAAATGAATAATGTGAGCATTGGGGGCGACAGTGGGATTACTCAGTGGCGAGAGAGACATCAAGGAGAGCCCAGAGCGGAGGAGGAAGACAGCTCCATTCTCTCGGCTTTGGTCCACTCTGCCTCGGAGGGTAGAGCTCTAACCAGATACGCTGCAAGCATCAGGTAAGAGACGTAGCTAGCTCAACTTGAAAATGGAAATGGTTTTTCCTTTCACACTCTGCTCAGAGAGGGGCCAGGCGATGGTACAGAACAGCTAAAAATAGGGAGAATTTAGAAACAGAGCAGAGGAAGAAAAGTAAGTAAGGGAGATGGATTTGGTCCTAAATGCTGAGGATGCTGCTAGTATCCTGACAGAAAGAGCTTAAAAATGTCTGCTGCAGAAATGGCTGTAAAACCAGCCAGTAGCAGCTATGAGGCAAAAGGAAGAAAAGATTCGTGCGTGACAACAGCAGGATTCCGGACCACTCCTGATGAAAGGGTTCTGCAGAGGCCATCGCTGTGTTTCACAGGGAATGAAATAAGCTGTATTATGGCTTGAAGTGTGTGTGTATAGGATGTGTAGGATGCTGGGGGTGTGGGGAGAGGATGAGTGTGTTTGAGGAAACCACACAGGGAGTGCAAACCTTCAGTCTCCTTCCAGACATCCTTTCCCAGGAGGATCTGAGCACACCTGTCTCATCCCTGTCTATGCCTGTTTATGGGGAAGAAATGTCCATCCAGAGGGAAAAGAACTATTCCCCTTCCTGAGCATTTTAGTTCACTGCCATCTTTAGAGAAAAAAAACAAGAATTGAAAAATTACACCTTGTTTATCTTTCTGTAGATCAACTCCCCCAGAAACATGGGCACAAAACCATAAGGTTGGGGGAAGGCAGAGCAGAGAAAGGCAGTTCATAACAGATGTGGTTTGGCTCAATATCCAAATCGGGTTGAAATCTGAATGACTGCTTTTTACTATGTCATGGCAGTCTAAAACGAAACCTGTGTTGTGTGGGAGAGGAGGGGCAGAGTGACATGTTTACCACAGCATTCAGAGGTTGACCATAGTTTCACCAGGGGAAATACAGTGGAGGGCAACACTCTCTCTCAGAATTAAAGACAAATGAAAAGATGGCTCTCTCTTACCAAAGAGGGAAGGCTGGAAATCCGAAGAGAGCTCATTTGATTTGTTTGGTAAAACAGCAACTGAGTCTTAGTACCTGATCCTCTTTTTGCAATAATATTTTGTAACTAAATACAGCAGACTTCATTTGTAAGTGCAATGGTTAAGCAGCTTTGAGTCCACTTTCTATATTTTTTTTAAGTATTTTTTTTAGTTGTAGATGGACACAATGTCTTTATTTTGTTGCTTTGTATGTGGTGCTGAAGATCGAACCCAGGGCCTCATGCATGCCAGGCAAGCGCTCTACCGCTGAGCCCCAGCCCCAGCCCCCCTCTTTCTATATTTTAGTTAAGTGATCTCAGGTTGCTCATCTGCAGAATGGAAATCTAGCTCTCCAGGAGTGATGAAGACTAATGTTAAATGTTATTGTATATGAAGTGTGTAACATGCTCTGGACAGAGCAATGGCCCACTTGCTATGGGTAGTTATTACCACCATTGACATGCATAGTATCAGGAGTACTGAATAATAGCCCCAGGTTCTATTGGAGCTGATTATCTTTTTTTTTTTCTTTTTTGGTACTGGAGATTGAACTCAGGGGCACTCAACCACTGAGCCACATCCACAGCCCTATTTTGTGTTTTATGTAGAGACAGGGTCTCACTGAGTTGCTTAGTGCCTCACTGTTGCTGAGGCTGGCTTTGAACTTGCGATTCTCCTGTCTCAGCCTCCCTAAGTGCTGGGATTACAGGCTTACGCCACCGTGTCCAGCTAGAGCTGATTATCTTGACCTATGAAACTAATTTCCTGGTATCTTTGGCCTTGAACAAACAAAACCAAAACAGAAGATTTAGAGTGAAATCAGCCACTGACAAGTGACAAAGTCAATCTCCACGGCAACATAACTGGGAGTCTAAAAAAAGGACTACGCATAGTGTTCCAGATAACTGAGCTCAGAGCACCTGCAGCAGAGGCAGGAGGTCAAGAAGAGAGATTTTAGGTAAAGTAATTGCCCGAGAAGAGATCTCAGACCTAGGATAATTAAGGAGGGTTCTACTGATTCTCCTCATTTTTTTCAATGGGCTAAGAACAATATTGTACCTACAAGATTTCAGCCAGGGTGGGACCTAACTGGGGTTAGATGGGTAACCAAGGCTACCAGCTTTGACATGAGTTGTACTTTTTGCTAGCCAAGCTAAGTAACGTAACCTCTGGGATTCCATTTGCTGGCCTATAAAATGGGGTCAATATGAGTGCCCATCTCATATGCTCGAGACGCTGTTGTTATGAGCATGATAAATCACTATTTAAGGAGGGGGATGTCACTCTTCACTTTGATTCTGGTTCCAGAATCGGGATGAACATCGAGGTTGGGAACGTGTCTTATACGGGAGCCATCATCTCCTGGTCGTCCTCGGAGCCCTGCCTGGAGGACTATTACCATATTATGTATAGGCCCAATTGGAACAGCATCTTCTCTGGCTATCTTCGCTACAGCTTCCATCACGAGGAGAAGGTGCCTCGAACCATCAGCTCCGTGGTGCTGGAACACCTCGCCCCTTCCACTCTCTACTTCCTCTGCATCAGTTGCAAGAAGGCTGCCTTCCCCTACAGGCACTACTGCACCATGTTCCACACCTTGGATAAAAGTCCACTGGCTGCTGGCAGTTCCCTGGTTGATCCCCAAATCTCCCTTTGGGTGTTGATGGCCATCCTGCTGGCCTGCTTCACAGCTGTGTTGGCCTTCATCTGCCTCCAGTTCTGGTGCATCCGCTGCCATGAGCCTCGATGGTCTTACAGAGCTGGCCACATGGAGGAAGCCAATGGGCTAGTGAGATGGCCGGAGGAAGCCCCAGCCCTTGGTCAGCGGGAGGAAGACCTGCAGGGGCTCCCCCTGGTGGAACTGCCACGCAAGAACTCTGAAGCAGGAGCTGGAGAAGAACCTGAAGCCCAGCGGGATGCCCCTGATGATGAAGCTTTACCTAGGGAGGGAGGTGATCAACCTGCCATATTACCTCACTTCAGGGAGTGAGAGGTGGGGAGGAGATGGCCCCCATCATGTAGCCTAAACCCCCCCCCACCGTAGGTCTGTTGTAAAAACGTGTCTGTAGACTCCCCAATCTCTTCCCTTAAATGTCAATGCCATTGTGGATCCCCTGGGTTGGATGAAAGCCTGATGATGAAGTTTCTCAACCCAGAACATGTATTCCCCCTGGGTGTGCCAAGGGGCAAACATGGTGTCTCCTCAGTGTGTCCATTTGGGGGCTCCAGTTAAGAATTGAGGTTATTTTAATATTAAATCAAATGTGGACATATTATAAAGTAAAAAAATTGCATGACTTAAATTAAAACACAATACTTGAGGAACATATCTGAATTGCAAGTGGACTCCTTGAGCTTTGCTTTCATTCATTCTTCTGGAAAAGAGTGAGAAGCCTTTTCCAGCTTTTTTTAAAAAAATAGTTTTTTGGGGGCTGGGACTGTAGCTCAGCGGTAGAGAGCTTGTCTCGCATGCGTGAGGACCTGGGTTCGATCCTCAGCACCACATACAAAGCAGTAAAATAAAGACATTGTGTCCATCTACAACTAAAAAAATATTTAAAAAAATAGTTTTTTGTTTTGTTGTTTTCTTTTTTTGTTTTGTTTTGTTTTTTGTTTTTGTTTTGTTTTGTTTTCCAGCTTTTAGATGTCAGAGACCACCTTACACCCCATCTTTATTTTTTTTTAAGCCATGGACTATCTTTATTATTACTACTAACAATATTTTTCTTTAAATTGACTCATTTTTTAAACAACTTATTTAAGCCTTATATCACCCCATAAGTCAAAAACCAGTACCCCCTGGCTATAAACAGAAGCAAAGAGACATGAATATAAACATAAGGAAAACAAAATAATATTAAATTTGTCTTGGCCACTCTTGCCTGACAATGACTCTGACCTGCTCTCGTGTTTGATAAAAAGAAAGGGAGGGTGGGGAATCAGACAGTGTTGAAAAGGTATTAAAGACATGAGCACCTGGAGCTGGCTCTGTAGCTCAGTGGTAGAGCGCTTGCCTAGCATGTATGAGGCACTGGGTTCGATCCTCAGCACCACATATAAATAATAAATGAATAAAATAAATCAACAACTAAAAAAAAATTAAAAAAAAAAAGGCATGAGCACCAATGTAAGTCCTTTGTCTTAATCTATTGTAAGGTTTGAAAGTAAACTGAAAAAAGAAACACTGCTTTTACTTTGAGTCAAGGTTAGTTAAAGCCATGCCTGTGAACCACCTCAGATGGTGTGTGTAACTTTCCTTGATTTGAGACAATCACCTGGAGAGACTGCCAGCTCTGAGGAAGTCCACGGCACTCTTCCAGCACCACCCTAAGACCTTCCAAGAGCCTGCCATTAGAGCCAAGTGGTAGGAACTCATCTGTGTTCATCACACTTCCCAGTCCAGAGCTCCCAACCTAAAGGAGGACCTTTTCTCACATGGTTCTATCCATGTAGTTGGTTCCTCTTCTACGTCCATCTGTTTACTTTTGAAAATGAGGTCAAAAGTAGTTCTTTTAATTCCATCAGAAATAAAAATGACACACTTCACCCTTTGGTGGTATACTCTGTTCCTTCCATATAAACCCCCTTGGTGGTAAATGAATCTTCAACACGTGTTGTGGTACTTGCGAGGCTCTGTGAATACTGTACCCCTGCCCCAGCTTGGGTGTTAAAATGCAAGTCCTCAGGGGACTGAGGTTGTGGCTCAGTGGCAGAGCGCTTGCCTCGCATGTGTGAGGCACTGGGTTAGATTCTCAGCACCACATAAAAATAAATAAACAAAATAAAAACACTGTGTCCATGTATAACTAAAAAATATTTAAAAAAAAAATGCAAGTCCTCAGGAGGGTGGAAGCCATATCTGCTTCATCCCTAACACAGCTGCTGTACATAGAAGCTAGTCTGTGTCTGGACTAGGGTGGGTGCATAAAAAGTGCCTGTTTAATAAATGGAAAGAAGGACTGATGGCACCATCTCGGAGGGTTACTGAGCCTCAGGATGTACACATGTGAACCACAGCAGCAATGAGATGCGGACCTGTCTCTCAGCTCCAGCTCCAGCCAGCTGCAATTTCCTTCAAAGCTTCACCCACCCAACCTCTTCCTGTCTGCAAATCCATTATAGCTAGGGAGCACAAGATCCCAGAATCACTGGACAAATCAACTGAGAGAAAAGAGGGGCTGGGAAGCTGAGACGAGAAGCCCCACAGTCCCACTAAGTACAGTTCTCACTGCACAGATACTGCCCAGCACGCAGCACTCAGGTCTCTGTTCATCCCCATGCCTGCTAACTGTGAACAAATAAAGATGAATATACTCTCAGTTGTCTCTGTCTGCATCTCTCTGTTGCCTCTGTTGATTGCCACACCTTCTGGCTTTTCTGACTCTGAGAACACCTTTTTCTTTGCTTTTTCTCACTAACCTTCTCACAGGCAGGAAAGGGCAGGACCACCTACCTTGGATCCATAGAGGTAGTAAGGCTGGACATTGGCAG
The DNA here is from genome assembly GCA_004024805.1 of Geosciurus inauris. Classification (NCBI taxonomy): domain Eukaryota; kingdom Metazoa; phylum Chordata; class Mammalia; order Rodentia; family Sciuridae; genus Geosciurus; species Geosciurus inauris. The sequence continues at coordinate 35,716 of PVHX01004218.1, read as the reverse complement.
GTTTATCTCGCTGTGGTTCTTGAGTGAAAGGAATGGCAGTTCGGACAAAACTAGTACAAGAAAAGAGATGGGGAAGGAGTTAACAGGGCCTTCATAATATCCATCAGGAGGCACAAGCTCGCAGGACCATCCTCCCTGACCAGGTGAAGTTTCACATTAGTACAACTGCACTGTGTCCGAGGTGGTTGCTTACAAAGGTACTAAACTCTTCTTTCAACAATTGTCTTTTTTCCCCATCCTTTCCATCAATGGGAAAAATGCAGCCCAGATTCCCAGTCTCAATTCAGGACTTGTGGCTGCTCAGAGGACAGGAAACAAGGAAGTGAGGGCCGAGCCTGAAAATGGCCCCTCTGTGGCTCCATCGTCCACCTCCACTTTGATTGCAACAGGTGGATTCAGCAAACTCCATAGAGGGCCAGAAAACAAATGTTTTCAGCTTTGCAAGTCAGATGGGCTCTGCACCAGCAGATGACAGCCAATGAAGGAGCATGATCATGTTCCAAAACACCTCGTGAATTTTAAATAATTTTCACGTCTCACCAAATACTATTATTCTTTGGATTTTCCTACCCAGCCCTCACTATCCAAACACCATTCACAGTTCATGAGCTGTAAAAAAGCAATTGGCAATAGATGTTTGTGGCCTCAGCTGTCATTTGCTGCTCCCTACACAGATGCACTAAAAATCCTAAGTCTTTGTAGGACTGGAAGTCTGTCTCGGTCCGTGTGCCCGTTCATGTGCATTTGTGGATTCTTCCCATATGCTTCGATTTGTTCAATACATACTCATTTAATCCCACCCTGAGCCAGGCCCTGCATATGGGAGCATTTTGAACATCCTTCTGTGCTTGTTTTGCATGTTACTTGTTGCACCAGCAATAGGGGACAGGGATTAGGTCTCATCTCTGCCTCGGTGCCTATGTGCTCTTTGCAGGAGGCAAGTTCCACTCTGTCACGCTTCTGTGTGCCCTGCAAGGCTACGCCTGCTTTGCACGCAAGCGTTCGACACACGGAAATCCTTACACACGTTCAATGTGAAGATGGTGCTCCCCTTCCTTCAAGTCTTCCAGGGTTCCTAAGGACATAATCTTAACATGGCCTCTGGCATCCTCATGATGTGTTCCTGCTTCCTCCTGCATCCTGCTTCATTTGTCACAGCACCAGTCTCCACTCCAGATTGTCACCCTCACTGCCATCCTGGTTTTTGAGCAACCTTGCCTACAGTTCTCTGTCTCTGCTACTTGACTTCTTGCTACTCATCCTGTGTATCTCAGCTCCAGCATTACTTCCTCAGAGAAGAGCACACCCTTGAAGGTTTGCATCACTTCCTGGACTGGATCAGGTGGAGCTGTGACCTCTCCAGGCCCTGTGGGCTTTCCCCCTTCTCCTTATTCACTGCTGAGGTCCATCTGTCATGTGATTGATTGATACCCGAGTCCTCCAGCCTGAGGGCTCAGAGGCAGGATGAGGTTTTGCATGCTCACTCTGGCATCCTCACCTCCATCACAGCTGCACCCAGCAGGGACAACAAAGGACGCCTGTCACAGCAACACACTGACACACTGCTGGGCACAACCCTGACCCCCCACCCAGGCCAACCCACTTTGCACAGGGACTCTCTTACCGGTTTGTGGACCCATTGTAGCAGTAGTTAGGGAGGAAGTCAAAGTTCAGTTCCCAAAAGACGTGCAGGGTGATGCGGCCATAGGGAGCCGACACGTTGTGATTGGCCTCCCGGAACATGGCGTCGAAGCTGTCCAGCGTCATGTGCTTGCAGAGCAGCCGGTGCGTGAGGCGGTTAACCTCTAGCAGCCACTCCAGCTCCTGCCAGAGAGAACCCTTGGCCACTCAGGTCTTGTACATGACCCCATGGACGTGGTTTTATCTTATGAACCCCTTTCACACAGGTGAGGAACCCTCACGCTACGTCAATCTCCTATGTGAAGCCTGGGACCCTCTGCAGTAGCATGCGACGAAGTTCCCTGCTTCTGAGAAGTGGAAAAAATTGCCAGATTCTACTGGGGGCAAGGAAGAGCAGTGGACTAGGGTTGGCTGCATGTCACCCCAAAAGAGACCACTGAGCATGTGCAAACTCTATTTATACTCCTTTAGGTATAAAGTATGTTTATTGCTTTCCAGTTTCTGTATTAGTGAGGAAAAAGCCTGTCTCACAGCGTCACACATAAAGTAAAAGGAACATCATGACTATATATCACCAGAGGCTATTTCTCTGCCCTGCAGAAAGCAATATGAACTGCTCCCTATTTAGAGCTTATCATTAGGTTGAATATGAAGTTTCTGTGTTCTTAACTCAAGGGCTATTAAATATTGGCAATTTCATATGGTTCAACCTAATTAATATGTACCCATTTTAGACATGTTAACTCACTTAAAGCTCATAAAAGTCCATGAGGTCAGTGTTGCTGCTGTCCTTATTTTAAGCACACAGGAATTGAGGCTTTGAGAAGGCTTTAAATACAGGAAGACAGGCTCCAAAGTGCATATGCTTAACCACTGAATACCTCCCAGAAATTTTCAAAGGAAGTGAGGGCAGAAAGCCTCTCCCTTTGAGGGTGGACCCCTAAGTCACACAGGGGTAGCAAAGACATCTGTAGTCTGTAGTCAGCCCACAGTGAGCAGGGACCTGTGTGCATGGTAATCCCTGGTCATTTGGTATCCCAACTTCAGGTAGAAGGTGAGATGAGAACAGGTATCTGCACATAGCAAGATGCTACATTTGTTGGGAAATAAAAATACAGTGAAACTCTTTTGGCTTGCTTTGGTTTCTTGTTGTCGTGTAACTTCTGTATCATGGCTATCAAAAACAATCAAAACACAACCGCATGCAGAGAGAAGACAGCCCAGATTCTGTGGCACTTAAGGCCACTCCCAATTGCCTTGGTTAACCTGTCTTTTGAGATAGGTACAACTGTTCCTGTTTCATAGAGAGGGAGACTAAAGCTCAGAAGAAAGTCAAAGAAATTTGCCCAACGTCACATGGAATACATAACAGGGGTTGGGATGTGAATCCAGCTCTTCTGATTCCAAATCAGGAGTTCTTGGCCCCTGTGACAGTGGCCCACAATAAAAATGGTAGAGGTGTGAATGGCCTCTAAAAGGCAAATATGGCTAGCAGAACATCTGTGAGGGCAGTTTCTCAGAGTGGGTGGGATGGTCAGAGGGTCAGCTTAATGGTGGGGACATAGAGCTAAGCTAGTAATAGGAGGCAAGGAACTGGTTCTATTCTCATCAGCTGCAAGCTTCCCTCTTCCTTTGGGAGCCTGCTCTGCTGGAGTGGAGGCCTCAGCCCATACTTCCAATCTTGAGTCCCCAGGTGGACATTTACCACCCTGAAAGTCAAAGTTTGCTCTGAATTGAGGTTGGAGAACTGGCTGAAAGCTTGCAAACATAAATGGCTAGAGGGGTCAGAAAGGCTAAGAAAGGGAGACACACTGGGGTGGGGAAGGACCCCAGGGTAGGTTATCTCTAGGAGAGTGGACAGCCCCTGCCAGATAGAGGTAGCCCTGCTGCTCCTGATACTCCACCTAATGGCTGCCCCATCAGCATGGGCTAATGGTGATAGATCCTAAATTTTTTCAAAATGTGCTCAGAATCTGGATTTCAATGCTGGAAAGGCAGACAAAGCAAGTTTCCAGTCACTGTGCATCCTGAAGTAAATGATAAACACATAATCTGCTTTCTGCTTCCATCTCCTGAGGCTTAGCTGGCTCTCTGGCATCTTTGTTCTCATTTGCTTAGAATGGGTAATAAATAAATAAATAAATAAATAAATAAATAAATAAATAAATAAGTGGGTTACTGTTAATGAGTTTATTTCTAAGATCACTGAGTCCCTAGGCACACTGTGATACTCTGTTTTGGGGAAGATAATTGATGATGAGAAACTAGGGAAAAATTTCTGTCCTATCATTCTGTGATTTTAAGTTTCATGAGTGCACGGTAGCACTTACAATGGAGTCCCAAGGAAAGAGTTTACAACTGTGCTGGTGTCTGGTGTGGCTGGAACTGTAGGGCCATTTCTTCCTCCATGTTATGTAATCAGAAGAGCGCATGCATCTGCAGGCCTAAGGCCCAGTGCACGGAGGTGCAGAAAGAGCCGAGGAGGTCACTGGAGCATTTTAATGCCCTCTGAGAGAATCTGAACTTTTGACAGCAAAGCTGGTTTACCGAGGGGCAACACAGGGAAGCAAAATAGGAAAATAAAACAGCCAGTGGATAACTTTAGATCAGTAGTGGAAAGAGCATTTGTGAAGGAATCAGGAGACCCAAGTGTTGGCCACACTCCATGACCTTCAGCTCTGTGACCTTGGGCAGCTGAGAATAGAGCACTGAAACTCAGATTCAGCAAGGCCTGGGAGGTCACAAATGACTCAAGTGTCTCCATAGGGCTTGTGGAAAGCCAAAGAGAGAGAGCCCATTTAAGGTAGTGTGTAGTTACTTCCGGGAAATCGCTGCCATCTGGGAATGCCAGTCTGGCGGTGTTGTCAGAGTTGAAATTGCACTTGACTTCTTCCAAATGTTCAGTGTTGCCTCCAAATTTCAAATACAGCACAAAACACAGCGTGCAGGCTGCCAATTTCAACTTCAGCCTCAGATCTCACTCTATTTGCTCAGCTCTGCAAAAGGAGGGTGACTAAGTCCCAAATCTCTGCACGCTCTCCCAGCTGGGTATCAAACAGCTTCCCCATCTCAGAATGGAGTTTTCAGGATGGAGGGAGGGCACATTCATGACTTTGCTTCTGAGAGGAGACAGAGCTCCTCAGTCACAGCCTGTGGGGGCCATTCTGACCCAGAGGGAGAGCATCCTTGGGCACTGTTCTCCATGGGTTCACAGGATGTGGGTGTTCTGGTTTGGGCCTCTGTCTCACCTGATCAAGGGCTTTTACTGCTTGTTTTGATTTTGTTCCCAGCTAAAAGAACATTCAGTGCCTTTCCAGGGGTGGGAAGAGGTCACGGAGGCACACTCACTTCCCCTCAAAAATATTCCCCCCCATAAGACACGCTCATTATTGGAAAAGTAGATGATACAGATAAACAATAAAGAAGAAAACCAAATTTCTACCATTTGGAGACAATCACTGCCAATATTTTGGCATAATCTGAGGACAATCTCTATTTCACAAAATGATTTTCTAGCAAAATATGTGCTATTCTAGTCCCCTGATGTAAGTGGCTGCAAGAGTCACACACATGAGCCTCAGGGGTGAGTGAGGTGAGTGGGGGGTTGGGGCGAGTCCTGCTAAGAAAGGCTGCTAAGCATCTGCCCTGGGAGCACTGCATTGCAGCTCCAAATGTCCCTTTATTCCCTATCTTTTCTTCTTTTTTATAAGCCACTATTAAGTGCTTACTAAATACAACTATGCCAAATTCTCTCCAGGTAGTATCTTGTTATATTCTTTTAATCACCCTAAGGGGTGGATTCTAATACCATCTCTGTTTTTCAGATGAGGAAACTGCTTGGAAAAGATAAGTCTCTTGCCCAAGATCACTCAGCCAGCAAGTGGCAAGACCAGAACCGGGGCCCTTGGTCTGCCTGACTCTGGAGTCCTAGTTCCAGTCACTTTATCACTTTGTTCACTTAAAAAGACTCCTACAAACTCTTCATTTTTAAATAATTTTAGACTTACAGAAACATTGTAAAAATAGTATAACCTGCATTTCCTGAACATCACTATCTTGCATTCCCATCACATGATCTTCAAAGGTAAGAGATCAACTTGGGTAAAGTATTATTAATCGAATGGCAGACTTTACTCAGATATCACCAGCTTTCCCCTAAGATCCTTTTTTTTCCATTCTAGGAATCAATCCAAGATCCTATGAGGTTTTTAGTCATCATGATTCAGTTGTCATTCATTTCTAGTGTCTACATTGTTTTTCCAAACATTTCCTTGTCTTTCATGACCTTGCATTTCTGAAAAGTACCATACACTTGATTTGTTTTTGTTTTTGTTGTTTGGCACTTGATTTTGGTTTATCTGATATTCTCTGCTGACTAGATTGAGATTATGTATTTTTCCAAGAACACGTGATGGCAACAACACTATCTTTTAGGGCTGGTGATATTCTCCTTGACGTGTGGTTAGGTGGAACCTGTCGACTCTCTCCATTGTAAGATTACTCTTATCCCCTTTGAAGTCAATGATATCTTTTTTTTTTTGAAGTCAATGATATCTTTGGGGAGATAATTTGAAATTATGCAATACCCTATTCCTTCTAAAAGTTCTTTTTTTAAAAAATGTTTTTTGTTGTGGTAAGGCATATATATATTTATTTAATTTTATGTGAGATGTATACATCTGACAAAAGGCATATATATCCCTCACATAAAATTCACCATCCCAGCCATTTGTAAGTATATGGCCTGTAGCATAAAGCACATTTACCTTGTGGCATAACCATCACCACCATCCATCTCTGGAAACATACCTGTCAAGTGAATTCTCAATCTATTTAAACACTAACTCCCCTTTCCTTGGCCACCAACATTCTATTTTCTTTCTCTATAAATCTGCCTACTCTAGGAATATTATAGAAGAATTACACAATATTCTTTTCAAAATTTCTTCCCACTCATCTTGGGGATGAACACAATGGATCGTGTTCACAACCGTTGCAACTATGGTACTCTAATAGTGATTTTCATTCATTCCTTCTCCTCATCTGCTTTTGCATTATTATGGTTTTCTCTGATTCACTTACAGACCAGTCACTTAGGAGACAATTCTTAGAATGAGCAGAGAGCAGTTCAAATTGCTGTTTTTTAGGAGAAGAGGACAGGCCTGGTCCATACTGTACATTAGGACCAGTTATGTAATCTACAGGGAACAGTGTAAAATGGAAATCTAGGGTCTCATGTTAACAAATTATTAAGTATTTCAAATGGTGACAGAAGAGCAATAAACCAACTGCAGAGCCCCTCTGGGCTGTGCATTACTGCTCAGCAATAAAGCCCACCCTATTGTGCCACCTTTCCTAGCTTCTGAGGGCCACTTGTAGGTGCTCAGCCCCTTAGATGCCAAGGACACACAGGTGTGCCTAAGGGTGGGCCATCTCTAGATCTCAAGGAGATGCTTCTCCGCTCCCCACCCATCATCCCCATCAGCAGGCTAAGAATATTCTCATTTAAGTTCTTGTCCAGTTTTGTTCAGATAAGAAAGAGACACCTGTCTTCTCTTTAGCCCAGTACTAGCTGCTGAGAAGTTTCAGGTAAGATTCTATTCTGAAGGTCTTACCACAATGGAGGTCAGGTCCTCACTCTCAAAGCGGCTGATGGCCTGGTCCAAGGATTTATACATAGCAGCAGATATGCGCTGTGTAATGAGCCTGTTCAAGTCAATTGATCTGCCCAACAGCTGGATGGCAGAGAGGGGCAGAGAGGGAAGGTGGCAGGGAGGCGGGGAGAGGCAAAAAGAGAGAGGAGGAGGGAGGAGAAGAAAGAGAGAAAAGGTTACATAAAATATGCACAGATACCTAACAACCAAACTGCAACACCTTGACAGGAAACTGGATTAAAATTACAAAGGACATTACTGGGACAAAAGGGACTATATATAAACAGGAGCATCATTAAATCTCCTGAGAATGGCAATTCTCTCTTGATTTTGTAAGAGAATGTCCTTGTTCTTGGGAGATACAGGCTGAGGAGTGCAGTTGTACCTGCAACTTACTCTCAAATGGTTAAAAAAAAAAAATGCAGATATTAACATCTCACCAGATGTGTGTGTGAGAGAGAAAATACACATAGGAGAAAGTGACCCAAATATGATAAAATGTTACTCATCATGAATCTGGCTATAAGGTCGATGAGTGTCAGCTTCCCTGTAGTCTTAAAAAGTGGAGGGAAAATCCAAGGAGGGTGTGGGAAGAGGTTCAGGGCAGGCTCTGGCCTCTAACTTCTGCTGACATCCTAAATTTTCCCTGAGGCTCTTATTGCATCTTTCCTGTGCTCAGCTCAGTCACCAGAGGACAACGGCCACCTCAGCAAGGGCCCATTTTGTGTCTTCATGGGGGTGAACTTGAAAGCTGGAGGATAAAGGGCTAATTAATGGATGGAAACTACAGCTTAAGATAATTCCTGCTGGGATACATGTGGGCATTATTGAGATGCTATGGAGATAACAATCAATGTTTATTGAGCACTTGCTGTGTGCTCTGTGCTTTGATAGGTACCAAATGATTATTCTTAGCTATTATTTTTTGCTGTTTCCCTCTTAGGAAAAATTTTCTACCCACTGATGGCCTTATCTAACCATCTCATGTGCACATGAAGCCCTCAGTATTTAACATCCTGTGGCTAATTTTGGCTGCTTTGTAAGTGATAGCAGTAATTTTCTGAAAGGCTCAAGGAAAGTGCTCAGTAAGCCCATGTTGGCAGAGGTAGGATTCTCCATTCACCTTGGATTTCTCATGGTGACAGGAATGTCCAGCATCTCCAAGGCAGACTGTCTCCTTTTTACCTCAAGTATCTTCTTGCCCCAGCTCTGGCCCTTCACAGAGACCGGGGACCACAAAACAAACACACAGATATCACAGCACCAGAGCCTTTTTGCTCCTGGTTTGTCCAACAGCAATGAGGCCTGAAAGCCCACTGGGGCACCTGCTGTGGCATGTGTCTGGCTCATATATTTAAATGAGGATATGTGTCCACCACTGTTTCCTCTACACCAGGAATTGAATTTGTTAGCAGAACCACTCCACAAAAATAAACCAAAAGCTCTACCCCTGACATGCTTCATTTCAAAGTCACCACAGCAGGCCTCCACTGAGCCCAGCACATGGACCTGTTCAAGGAGGATTTAACCACATCTGCATGGCAGTGCCTACTGAAAGTGGGCTGCAGCTTATCGTGGCTTTGGTGGCCACTACTGGTCAGAGATGTGCAAGAGATGAGCCAAGAAGCTTAAATCCGGCACCAAAGGAAGTTCTTTAATGTCTGTCAAATCCTGAGGATGTGTGACTTCTATGCTCAGATCCACCCCGAGCTATTCTCAGAGCAGACCATGTAGAGTATTAATTCCAATCCCCGCCCTAACTTCACAGAGTCTCTCCCCAGCCCATACTTCTCCAGTGGGGTGAAAGAAATTTCACCATACCTGGACATGTCTCTGTTTGAGCAGTGTCTCGTAGCGGTTGGACGGCGGGTACGGGATGATGACTCCATAATTCTTACATTCAGCTCTGAAACGTTTATCCAGCAGGACACTGGAAAGGATCAAAGTTAAATAGAGCCAGTCAACATGGCAGTGGAGGACTCTCAATTGCTCAGCTACATCTGTTTCAGGCCACGGGACCTATCCATGAAGTGCTATCTCATTGGTCTTTAGTGTGATTGCTATCTGCTCTAGAGCAAGCGTTTCTCAATCTTTCCAGACATGGAAGCTCAGTATATGAAATAAATTTTCTAAGTTATAGAAGCCACGGTTAAAGTTGGGATCTGGAATCTCCCCAAAGGCTTATGTATTTAAGGCTTGGTCCCCAGCGGGGAGCCCTGTTAAGAGGTGGTGGGAACTTTAGGAGGTAGGGCCTGGATGGAAGAGGTGGGTCACTGGGTATGTGCCTTTGAAGAACATATTTTGCCCCATGGCTCCTGACTCACTGGTTGCCATGAGGTGAGCAGGTTTGCTCCACCACACCCGGCCGCCATGACGTTTTGCCTCCTCACAGGCCCAGAAACAATGGAGTCAGCTGACCATGGACTGAAATTCCTGAAACTGTAAGCCAAAATAAATCTTTCCTTCTTTAAGGTGTTTCCCTTGGGTATTTTGTCACAGGGGCAGAAAGCTAACTAACACAGCTGCTTTCTTCTTTTATTCAATTCAGAGAAAATCAACTGAGGGCAAGCTTAGTATATCCCAAGAACCATTCCAGGTACCTTGGTTACCAAGTTCCTGTCCTCCTGGAGCTTACAGTCAAGTGAACTGAAGCTGATGGTACACAAGTAAGCAGAGGAATAACATAGTAAACATATGGACAGTGTTTACTATTTACCAGGCACGCCCCCCCCCACACACACATACATACACACAGTCACTTTTAATCTACCAACAACTCTCTGAGTTAGGAGCACTGCTATATTCCACACCGAGGCAGACAGTACAGAATAAGGTGGGCTTTGAAAACCTAAAATAGGATGATTTGGGGTTAAGAAGTCAGGGAAAGTCTCTCTACATAGGTTTTGCAGGACAAAGATGTGAATAATAAAAATAGAAACGTCTGGGGAAGATGGTCACAGACACAAGAAGCTGGGTCTGTTTAAGAAATGGCAAGATGGGCAATGTGGATAGAAGGCTGGGCTTGCTGGAAAACATCAACAGTGCATCTGTTACCTTAGTCTAGGGGCTGGATCACAGGGTCACATGTGTCCCAGTGGAGGAATGAGATGTGGTCTAGACATAATTGGAGGTCATTTCAAGGTTTTAAGCAGAAAGAGACATACTCTAAATTGGTATTGCCCGATGAGGCAGCCACCAGCCACGTGTACTGAACACTTGAAACGAGGCTGATCCACATTAAAATGTGCTATAAGATGCACACTAGAGTTTGAAAGCTGAGAAAAAAGAAAAGAATGAAAGCCATTTCTTTAATAATTGATTATATGTTGAGATTCTGGTAACTTGGACATGTTGGGTTAAGTGTAATGTATTATTAAAATTAATTTTACCTGTTTCTTTTTCATTTTTAACATACGGCTACTCTGCAATTTAAAATGACATCCTTGGCTCCCATTTGAGGCTGCATTTTATTTCTAATGGCCAGGACCGACCAAGGTTACTCTTCCCCTCCTGGGTTTTCTCTGAATTTCCCAACCTGCCACCCTTTTGAAAAGCACAGATGGCGCGAGGAAGGGTGTTGACTGAGAGTTGTATTTCAGATGAGGATATTTAATAAACTAAATACACAGAGGACCTAGGGCCCAACAAGCCCGAGTCTATTTATACAGATGATGGATTAACATTTCTACCATCAAAACTGCCTTACAGAACCTGGCAGCCCAGCTCTGGGCTAGAACTGGCGCCTTCCAATCCACCCATGCTGCAGCCACCACTGTGTCTCTCTGCCCTCCTGAAATCCCAAGGATGTGCTTCTCCATCTGCCACCATTTCACGGTCGCTCTATTCAATGCACATCCTGTGTCAATAGCCACTTCTGTGTGCTGCACACCGACTCTTGTCTGAAATATACCAGAGCAACTCTACCTGTCAAAGGCAAACTGAAGCAAATCCTTTTCACAGAAAGAAAACATAATTCAGAAAAGGACCTATCCTTGAAATGACAGGTTTGAGTTTGGATTTTCAATAAGAATGAAAATCCATAATAAAATTTTGAGCTTTATCCCGATTAGAATTGCTATAGGTTTTTATTTTTTTTTTCCTTTTTCTCTCTTTTTTTTCTTATTTATTTATTTAGTGGTAGTAGGACTGAAACCAGGGGCACTCTAGCACTGAGCTATATCCCCAGCCCTTTTAATTTTTTGTTTTGACACAGGGTCTTGCCAAGTTGCCCAGGCTGGCCTTGAACTTGCAATCCTCCTGCCTTAGCCTCCTGAGTAGCTGAGATCACAGGCATGCACCTGATCCTATTACAGGTTCTCAAAGCCCAGGAATATACAGAGGTTTAAATCAGTATACACTGGCAAGATCAGTGAGCCTGGAAAACTTGACCTGTCTCTGACTCAGACCTTTCATGGGCTTCCTATCTGGTTTTCAGATACCCACCCCTGCACACCTCCAACTCATTATCTATACTTTCGTATCTTTAGAAGAGTAAACTTTTGAAAATAAAAAGCAAATCAAGTCACTGTAGCACTTCTGGACCATTCTATGACACTCCATTCCTTCCAAGATAGATGCCTTATGAAGCGGGCATGACCTGGCCCTGCCTACCCATCCAGCTTCATCCTGTAGCCTGCCCCCTTGTGACTGTGAACGAGATACTGATATGTATTAATGATATGAAACCCCCACTCCAACGCAAAGAGGCAGGCAAGCTCTCGTTTTACATTTTCACCACAGGGACTTTGCCTAAGAGGTACATTTGGTTTGCAATGTCCTGTCCTGCCTCTCCCCCTTGCTTTACTTATCAGATGTTGCTTCCTTAAGACAGCCTTTCTAGTTGACGTATCCTTGTAGTCCCATAAACTTTTCCTCATGGATAGCTCACAACTTCCATTTAGTAGGCTCCATGAGGCCAGCACCGTATCTGCCTATTTTCCTTTTTAATGTATTCTAGCACCAAGCCCAGGTCCATGGATTTACCCCGTTTTCCTTAGAAGCTAAAGGAGGAGAGAGGCTTTACAGGTGCCAGTCTTAAGAAAGATTGCTGATCGAAGCCCTGGCTTTCCTACCTGCCAGCCATGGCTTTGTAGTAAGCAAAGATCTGGTCCGCCAGCTTGTAGACAAACTGATCGAAACACAGGTTCACCTGATGAAGACAAAGCAGGAAATGTCAATGGAGCCCATCTAGCTTGATCAAGGAAAGACTTTCACCATGTCCAGCCATTACTCCCAGAAGTCAGCTAACCCTGCAGCCCCCACCCTGCCCGGCTCTTCTTATAGACTCTGTCTTTTCCTTCCATCCGACTTGATTTGCTTTGCAAATTTGACTGCGAAGACCCCATTAGAAATGTAAAAGCCCTCTTCATCAAACTTTGCTCAAATACCTCTGATTTTTAATGAATAAGGTCTTTCATCCAAGTGGTAGACTATGAAGCTCAGGGGGAAGATAAGTTCACACCAGACACAGAAAATCAGAATCTCATTCTCCAACAGTGGCCAGAGCAGGAAATGGTCAATGGTGGGAATTTAGACAGACAATCCTCTGGCAGCAGGAGGGTATGAGGATAGCCTCAAAGGAGACAGATTGAATTTAATGGATTAATCTTGGATTCTTACTAAATTCTCAGCTCTATGAGGTTAACTCTTCATTCAAAAGCTTCCATATCTTTTATTTGACACCCCACATATTATGAAGAACACCAAAACACAGTGAGATATATAAGGCTGCCTTCACACCCAGGTAGCTAAGGCTTCTGCCCTGGACTCAGAACTTCAAGGTGCCTGCTGGACCCTCCTCCAGAATATACAGGATAAAGTGTGGGTGTTCACTCTGACCCTGAGCTCTCCTCCTAGAACCAGCTCTGTGTGGCCCTGCCTGAATGGCCTGAGCCCTTTCCAGGGCTGTAAGGTCTTCTCCCAGGGTTTGCACCTCTGAGCATGGATGTACTTCAGGTGTGTGTACCCCTGGCCCTAGGGTGGCCAAGGGGCATGTTTGTCAACAGAGGAGGTAGACAGATCTTAGGTATCTGTACATAGCACATATGGTGCAGAACAGCTTGGGGATGAGAGAGGAAGAAAGGCAGCAGGTGATGAGGGGCATGGCAGGTCTGGATGTACACACAATCACCGTGGATTATCATGTTGATTATGAAGCTCTGTCTCTACAGCGAGTCACCGATCCCCAACTTTGCACTAAAAGCTAAAGAGTCAAAAGGTCCAGACTCTCAGGACAGGATTGCAGGAGCAAAAGCAGCCCTCCACTTACCTCGGCTTCAATCTCATCATACAGGAACTGCTTTTTAAACTTGGTCAAGGCATAGTAGGCGCTGTCGTTGTACAGATCCAAGGGGTAGAGGACATACCTGAAGAGGAGAGACAAGGGCCAGAGGTTTGGTAAAGCTCTCAAGTAAGAAAGACAGACTTGGGCTGGGGTTGTGGCTCACTGGTAGAGCGCTTGCCTAGCATGTGTGAGGCACTGGGTTTGATTCTCAGCACCACATAAGAATAAATAAAGGTATTGTGTCCATCTATAACTAAACATATATATATAAAAGACAGACAGACTGGGGCTGGGATTGTGGCGCAGTGGTAGCGTTCGATCCTCAGCACCACATAAAAATAAAATAAAGATATTCTGTCCACCTACAACTAAAAAATAAATGTTTTTTTTTTAAAAAAAAAAAAAAGACAGACAGACTTCTATTCGCCTGGGAAACACGGAGGGCTGGGTGAAGCAATGAGCGGGATCAGAGTTAGGAAGGACAACCGGTGCCTCCTCCCTGACGTCCCTCCCCAGTGCCTCCACTTGGGAAAGACTTATTCTACATCTGCTCATAAAAAGTTTAGATGCTAATGGAACCAAAAACACAAAAAATAAATCTAGGGTTAAAAGAAATGGGGTGGCAGTAAGGACATTAGCTTTCAGATCCCATGAGATGACCCTTTCCCAAGCAGGGCTGGTACAGGGCTGGTACAGCCGAGGGAGGGCAGGCTGGGAAGTTGTGAGTCCCTGCAAGGTTGAGGCAAAGGGTCTTGTGGGACTTGGTCCTTGGCCTGAGCTCTTCCCTGGTGGGCACATGGCTCCATCTCCAGTCCACTCAGGACTTTCTTCTGGAAAGAATGGACCTTCTTAGCATTCTCCTCCTCTGCACCCCAGGAACCTTCTTGTGGGCCCAAGTCTGCCTCTTACTCCATCATGGAAGGTTCTTTGGTTTCCAGGATATGGTCCGTTAGAATCCAAGGCATGGACATCTCAATGGGGAACTGGATTCGCCGGCCCATGGTTAACTCCAGGAAGAATTCTCGGAACCAGAGCTGAGAGAGGTCGCAACACTGCTGCAGGGCCTCTGAAAGCAGAAGAGAAGGAACCATGGGTGACAGCTGGGGACCACCCCGCCTCTGAGTTCTGCAGTTGCCATCACCATGCTGGAGGCATAGCAGGTACTTCATCAACAGCCATAAGTAAATTCCGCTGTCCTGAACTTGAAAGCGACCTTAGCATCTACTAGAAGATGGCTTAGATGAGGCACTGCCGGGGACTAGGGTTTAGACTCTCCACCATTTCCATCAGCCCCTTGTAGTACCATCCAGAAGGACACGCACTCCAAGTGTAAAGTGTGTTTTTTATACAAATAGCTTGAAGAGCAGTCCCCAAGTGCTCCCTTTCAACGGGACTGTGGCCCCTTGACAGTCTCTTTGTGGTAATTCTGGCTCCTTTATTATTCAGACGCCTTAAAAGTCCTACCTAGGCCACTCTCTCATGGAGAAGCTTGGATCGGTTGCTAAGATCACTCTTTTCCATGCTAACAGACACATCAAGGCGCTCATGTCCATAGGACGCGGTCTTCCTCTACCCTGACCTGTCCAACTTCTTAGTATGACCTCCAAAGCAGAGGAGAGTGGAGAATGGAGGGTCAGATGCAGCCTGGGAGCCTCTTTGGAGAGGAGTGAGCTGCCAATGAGCTCAGAGCTGTGGTTCAGCAGCAAAAGGCTGATCAGGATGATTGGGGCAAGCACTTGTGGTAGAGCACTTGCCTGGCATGCACAAGGCCCAGGTTCCACCCGAGCACTACCAAAAAGAAAGCCTGGGGACTGGGGGTGTAGCTCAGTGGTATAGTGCTTGAGTAGCATGCACAAAGCTCTGGGTTTAATTCCTAATACCACCAAAAATCTGCTTTAGAGGGCAGAGGTGAGACTCAGTGGTGGAGAGCTTGCCTTGCATGTATAGGGCCCTGGGCTCCACCGTAGCATCACAAAATGTTGATTTAATGCCTACTGCCCACTATGGTAGTGTGTGCACGTTGCTACTTTTGATCCTCCTTTCCTAAGGACTTCTGACAAAGTAGCCACAAACATGTACCACACAAAATCAGCCAAGTCAGAACAGCAGCTCTGAGTCTGGCCTTTGCTACCCACATCCACCAGAAAGCATATATTTTTTCCTCCCCCGGTGGCAAAACATGGCCCTCCGTGTCTATAATCTGGTCTCTCGGCAACTTCCCCGGATTTTCTCTTGGGGGTGGGAGCCCCACCCTCCGCCCCTGGGGCTCACCACTAATGTTGAGCAGGTGTGTGAAGAAGAAGGACTGCTTGTGGAAGTCCTCTATGGCCAGGACGATGGGTCCATCCAGGCTGCTCCTCAAGGTCTTCTTGGAGCCACTTTTATCTGCGATGAGCGACTCCAGCATGGTGCGCACCATGTACAGCTTGAAAAGAAAAGAAAAAGGAGAAGGTCAGGGCTGGCTCTCCACCCTGGGGAAAAGGTTGCTTTGAGCTGTATGTATTTATTGACTTTCTGCTCTTAAAAAGAACTATCTTAAGGAAACACCAGTTTAGGTGGAGAAGTGAATTTGTACTGTAAAAACCTTTTCTTTTTTATGGTACTGGGATTGAACCCAGGGTCTCACACATGCTTGGCAAGTATTCCTTCATTGAACTGTGCCCCCAGCCCTTGTGAAACCTCTAAAAGGGAGGCCAACCAGGCTAGGAGGGAAGTTCTTCCCAGAGTCCCTAGACATCCCAAGATAAGTGGACCTGAAACACCAAGTACTATAAGGCCCGGAGAGAGATTCCTGCCTGCCCTGCTTAGTTAGCCAAGGGCGTAGGCATCAAAGAACCTCATTCCATGTCACTCTAGAGTCACTCTCTGCATTTTCAGATGGCCATGGAGGCACCATGGGTGGACCACTGGACTGGGAGTCAAAACACCCAGGTTCAAGGCCAGGTACTGCTGCTGACTTGCTGTGTGACCTTAGGCAACCAAGTTCCTACTCTGGGCTTCAGTTATCTAATATGAAGGGATAGGACCAGATATTTTCTCACACCAGTCTCTTTCAGCTCTAACATTCCGAGGCGTTGTGAAGTGGGATAAGACCAGAATGAGTTCCCCCCACCACCTTAAGTTTCTGATCTTCAGCAATTTGAATCCATTGGTGGATGATGGTGCCCCCTGGTGGCCTGGGCTGCATGGCACAGCCTGCCAGAAATTCTGGGTGGACCGCGGATAAACATTGGTACTTACACAGGAGGCTACTAGACAATTAACTCCTGCTTACAGAGTGCCCTACGTGCAAAGGGCCAAGTGCAGTAGGGTTGTCTCTGCTAATCTAGATCTTTCCACATCATTTGTCTTTGAATCTGAGGGCTGGAAGGGCCCTTGAGGAGCCAGGCTAGTCCATTCCCGCTGCCTCCTGGAGAAGGGCACCCAAACCAACCCAGCCGGGCGGTGTAATACCAAGGATCGGCAGCCTCTTCGGCCCTGTGTGCCACCAGTGGGGTGAAACAAAGCCCTCGGGGACCACTGGCAGGCCTAAGACATAGATAGGAGAGAAGGAAGAGGGGTGGGAGGGCAGGAGAGACAGGGAAGAGGGAGAGAGAGAAAAAGAGAGAGAGAGAGAGAGAAAAGCGAGAGGTGTTGCATACGGTGGGAACGCCAACGCGACTGCTAGGGCCACCTGAGACAGACCAACCTCCCAGCAACCACACTCTGCAGCCTGCGGATCTGCCCTGGGTCTCCCCCACCTCCTGCCTGCACTGACAGGGCAGTGCAGCCACAGAAGCACGTGACAGGATCACAAGACATGTCACCCTCCCTGTTTGGTGGAGAGTGGCCATGGCTGCAGGTGCCCTGGACAGTCTACCACCTGTGACCCTGTTGGTGGACACACCTCACCATCCCTAAGACTCGAGAAGCACTCCTCTCATGATGGCCTTCGGAGTCCTCAAAGAAGGAGCCACTGAGTCCAATCTGCTCTGGCTGCTGACGGATACCTGTGCAGTTCAACGCCTAGAATGCTGGCTTCACCCTCTGAGGGGAGACGCTGTCCCCACCTACCTTACCAGACCACTAGTTCATTCCAAGTCTAGAGCCCAGCTGTAGGACACCCGTGTCTACTGTGTCCCAAAGGTGTGACAGAGCCCTGGGTGGGAGTCAGGAGACCTGGGTTCTTGCCCCCACCTCCACTTGGGACCCACCTTGTGACTTGGACAAGTCACTTCCTTTCTGGACCTCAGTTTTCCCATCTGTGATCTGGGTGGGGGACTGGAGCTGGTTTGTCTCTGCGGGTTCTCCCAGCTGGCCTTGGCTGTCCTAGGGTCTGTGTACTGCCTAATCTGTCGTGCCTTGGTGGTGTCTGGTGTTAACTCTTGGTGGCCCTCCCCACTCACTTTACCCAGAGACGAATGCTCTCCCTTTCTCCCTCTCTCCTCTCCGGTTCCTCTGGTGCCTTTTCCTCCTTATCCACGTCTTAGGATTCACAGAAACACCTGCTCAGCCCTGCCAGGGTGCTCTGAGCCAGAAAGGTCTCTGACCCTAGATGTCACACAGAGCTGTCTGTAGCAGTTTCCCTGGGACGTCCATAACCAGTAGGTGAGAATAGCGCACACGGAGGGCTATGAAGCCATGGGAAGGCACATGGCTGCCAAGAACTACCCTCACCCCCGCCAGCCCCAGCCCTGGCAGACACAGACACACACACAGAGGGGGATGGGGCAGGAGGGGCTGCAGGGAGCCCGTCTTGGAGCAGAACAGAAAGGCCTGATGGTCCTGTGAAGTGGGGCTCCCAGCCTGGGGCTTCTGGGGCCTGCTTAAAGATGCACCAAGATCCATCTGCTTTTTTAAAATAGTGCAAAAGCTAGACCTGAAACTATTTATTCTTACATAGGTTTCAAGAATTTAACTCCATTGCCCAAATTATTTTTTTCCCCTTTAATTGTATGACTTCTCTAGCCAAGCCCCAGGCAATGTCTAATTGTGCAGAAGTTCCAGCTCTTACTTATCTTGATTATCACTCTTACTTATGATTATTAGACTTTCTCTAGGGACCAAAGGCTTTTACATATTTGTGTTTTTTTTTGAAGGGGGGGCAAGTGGGGATAAGAAAAAGTAGCATTTCAACAGTAATATGATCTCATTCTAAGTTTTCACTTTACAGAGAAAATAATCAGAACTCAGAGAAGTCGAGTGCTTGCTCAAGATCAGATAGCAAGTCAGAGGAAGAATTTGTGAATTTCCACACTAGGATGCTACTACAAGGGAAGGGGACAGGGTTCATTAAAAGTGGACAGGATAGGTGCATATAGATTCCACTTTAAACTCCTCCTGCACTTTGGAATCTGAACTTCATCGGGCTAGGAGACAGCCAGACTAAGTAGATATACTACTACCCCAACTGGTCAGATTAGACAACTGAGGCACAGAGAGATTGTGTAACGTGCCCAAGGTCACACAGGTATCTAGGACTAGAATCCAGGTCTCCTGAATCTTAGGCCAGTGTCCTCTTTCCTATATCAAATAAGATGTCAGAGTAAGACCAGACAGCTATTCCACCCTGCCCCTCCTGACTGAGGACCCCCAGTCCCACTGTCTCATGATGACCCTCTATGGCCCAGCTGGCCTGTACCTGTGTGCTGGATGGCCCCACGGCACGCCGGGGCACCTTGATGTCAAATCCGCCTTTGGGGTCCTTCTCTCCTCTCAAGCATGGGTCATTGGGGGGCTCTCGGCCTCCCTCCCAGTCACAGATGGTCTTCCGAATTGCCTGCAGGACACTGGGGAAGGAAGACCTGAGATTCAGACCTGGAAGGAGACACTCTTGAGCCTGCATGTCCAGGGCCCACAGGGTACTAGAACCTCCTGCTTTAGAATGACTGGGGAATCAGGAAGCACTCCTCCTGGGGCCCCACCCCAGAGGTGCAGGTGTAACAGACTGAAGGTACAGCCAGGGACCTGCGTGTTGGTAAGTATCCCATGTGCTTATGAGACCCACTGGCTGTCAGAACAGCTCTAGTTCTATACAGGGGGACCCGGCCTGGGGAGGTAGGAGGGTTATTTTTCCTTTGGAGCTACCCAAGAGTCTCACTAGTTCAATGAAATCTCTGTATATTTAAAGTTTTAATAATAACTTGACACTTGTTTCCTACTTTCTCCATGCTGCTGGGTGCTCAGGTCGATAAGAGAATTAATCTCACTTCTTCCTCTCACAGCAGTGGGGATCATGTCTGAAGTAGGTACCATTATTCCCATTTTACAAATAAGTGAATTGAGGCTTGGAGAAGTTATCTGAGTAAGTTCACACAGCTCAGCAGTGGTAGATTCATCTTCAAACTCTGACATAGAGGCTGCATTCACCCTAAATGTCCAGTCTCCCACCCGAACTTGCTGGGAGGATCTGCATGTTCAGAACTAACCCTGACGCTGACTGAGCTTCCTCTCCAACCTGTGCCTGGCACCCTTTCTTTCTGATGTGCCCCTGCAAAAGGCCATAGGAAGACCCACCTGATGAGGACGTTCTTCTTCTTCCGTACCGCCTGCCTTAGGGGCTCGCGCAGCGTCACCTGGGCGAAGTCCTGCAGGGCGGCATAGATGGTGTTCCGGATGGCTTGGTTGAAGACACTCTCCATCCTACCCATCAGCACCTGCAGGCCCTTGATCATGGCGATCACCTGACCAGACACAGAGTGAAGGTCAGGCTTCAGCTGTCCACCACCCTTGACCCTTCACAATGAGGCAGAGAGTGGGTAAGCAGACACCCAGAGCCACCCGTAGGACAGTTCACTACAAGGTAAAGACAAGTGCCAGCATGCAGCTGCTCAGGACTCCTCCTCAGGCTTCCTTCTTCAGGACAGCGCCCCCCTCAGGCCGCTCTCACACACTGCTGGAGGAAATGCTGATTGGTGTAGCCACCATGAACAACCGTGTGGAAGCTTCTCAAAAAACCAGAATCAGAACTGTCACAGGACCCAGCAATCCCAACTCTGGGTATAGATCCAAGGAAAATGAAATCAGTAAGTTAAAGAAGCATCTGCACTTCTATGTTTACTGTAGCATTAAACTCAAGAAATCGAATCAAGTGTCCACCGGTGGATGAGAGTGGACAAAAGGAATGTGCTACAAACACAAGATGGAACAGCAGTCATAAAAGAGAAACAAGTGCAGCCATTCACAGAAACATGGATGGAACTGTAGAACACTGTTGAGTAAACTGAGTCAGGCGCAGGAAGACGAGAACCTCTTTCTCTTACATATAGGAGAAGGCCAAAATGTTGCTGTTAAGGGAGCAGAGGACACAGTGGTGATTGGCAAAGCCAGAGAATGGTGTGGGGGAGGGGGTGAGAGAGGATGCAGCTGCCCAGGATGAACATTTCTAAGGTTTTACAACAGAGCAGGATAACTACCGTCAATAATGCTGACCTACATTTCAGAATGTTCCTAACACAAAGAAATGTGGGAGGGGACAGATATGCAAGTTGCCCAGATTTGATCATTATACACCATATACTTGTGTGGAAAGGTCACCCTGTACCCCTTAAATATGTACAACTACTCTGCATCAATTTGAAACAAATATATTTTAAAAGAAAGAAAATCTTGCTATAAATACGTCTACTGGGGGGAACATGAGCTTTATTTATTTTTTTTAAAATATTTATTTATTTATTTATTAGTTTTAGGTGGACACAATAGCTTTATTTTATTTTTATGTGGTGCTGAGGATCGAACCCAGTGCCTCACGTGTGCTAGGCGAGCACGCTACCACTGCGCCACAATCCCAGCCCCAACATGAGCTTTATGATGCAGCTGACTTTTATTCTGGTGTGAGATCCAGATTTTGTTGCTGGCTGGTGACAAAAATGCCACATTCTGAATGCCATTCTGGCTTTTGGAGACCTCTCCACATAACTTGCATCCAGAGACAATGACAAATGGGGCTCCCTTGCCCCATAACATTTTCTAGAGAATTTCTACAGTCTTTGCTTTGGAAATAATTTGGCTCCTCACTACTTGAGTGTATAAAATCAAAACTCCTCCTGAAGTAGTCCTGGGAAGCCTCCAATCCTCTGTCCGCGCCCTCCCTGCTCCTTCTGTCCCTTATCTGTTTGGGGAGGCAGGAAATGGGTGAGCCCTGGCCCGGTCTTGGCTCTGCCTCTCTCAGAGTCCCGTCATGTTGCAGTAACCATCTTCTCCTCGTCCTGAGGAAGGGTGGCATGTACACCTGAAGCTGCTCTTACCAGTGGGTAAATCTGATGGAATGGGGAAGAATCGTGGTCATGGGTGGGGGGTCTCAATCTCGAGTCCCTAGCTGTACTAGGAACAAACCTGATCCTTCAGCCCTGATTAGTCTTAAGTGGTCATTTCTTGATTGGTTCAGAATTCAGGGGGAAGCCGGGCACTTTGGTGCACACCTGTAATCCCAGTGGCTCAGAAGGCTGAGGCAGGAGGATCATGAGTTTAAAGCCAGCCTCTGCAAAAGCAAGGCACTAAGCAACTCAGTGAGTCCCTGTTTCTACATAAAATACAAAACAAGGCTGGGGATGTGCTCAGTGGTCGAGTGCCCCTGAGTTCAATCCCCAGTAACCTCTCCCCCAAAAAAAAGAATTCAGGGGGGAAAGCATGTACCACATCAGCCTTTGCACAACTACTACACTTATCATACCCATAATAATGTGCTTGTCCTTGTGCACTAGGCTGGAAGTGCAGCAGGAGCAAGGCCTGGCTGTGTGTGCCCCAGGGATGGTGCCCTTGATGGGCAGACAGGAAATTTTTGTTGAAAAAGAATTAAGGATAAACTTAGACCCTAAGCCTCATAAAGGAAGAAAAACAAAACAAAACATTTGTGTTAGAGTAAACTGTGAGAACAGAGTTCAGGAGGGGAGGATTTTCAATGGAATCAGTGTGTGACAGTTTTGCTTGCAAAAGTTTTTGTGCAGAGAACTAAAAGGGCAAGAGGCATTAAAGGGATGGCTATGTCCCATAGTGTCAGAAGTCCTGCTAGAGATGCAACTGGAAAACACTGAGTCACAGGAAGGATTAGATCAGGAAGGAGTACCAGGAAAACTCCAAATATGGAGTGCACAGGGCTCTTGGACCTAAGGAGGGATAGTGACAGCTTTGGGTTAGGCAAAGATCTCCTAGCTAGAACACGAAAACTGCAAACTATCAACAGTTAATCAATCAGACTTTATCAAAATTAAAAACTTCTGTTCTTTAAAGGGTATCCTTAACAAAACCAAAATGGCAAAGCCACTGATTAAAAACATTACTTGCAACATATATATGATTATGGTCTTATGTCCAGAATAAGAAAAGAATTCTCACAATTCAGTAGCAAGAGGATGGAAATCCAATTTTGTAAAAATGGGCAAAATATTTCAACAGATAACATTATGCAAGGGAATATATATGAAATACCAATAAGCATATGAAAAGATATTCAATATCATTAGTTTTCAGAGAAATGAAAATTAGATTTTCTCAATGAACCTCACTCAATGAGATTCAGTGACATTCCATTAGAATCGCTGACTTTAGTACCATTGGCAAGGCCAAGGACAGAAAGGGAGGGAAGCCACAGAGGTCTCACAGAGAGTTGGTGGGAATATAAAATGGCACATCCACCTTACATTGCTGTTTTGGCAGTTTCTTCAAAAAGTTAAATGTAAATGGCGCATATCTACAATCCCAGTTACTTGGGAGGCTGAGGCAGGAGGATTGCAAGTTGGAAACTACCCTGGGTAATTTAGTGAGACCATCAAAAAAAAAAAAAAAAAAAAAAAGAAAGAGAAAAAAAAAAGAAATGATCGAGGATGTAGCTCAGTGGTAGAGTGCCCCAGGTTCAATCACTGGTACTGCAAAAACAAAACAAAACAAAAAAGTTAAACATGTAATGTAACATTAAACATGTAATTTAACATGTAGTGCCATTTGAATAAAAAAATAAAACTTATATCCACAAAGATATATATTCAAATATCTGAAGCAATTGTATTTATATGTTGGTCAAAACCTGGAAATGGCCCAATGCTCATCAACAACTGAATAGATGAAACTATTGTAGTACATCCACATAGTAAAATAATACTTAGGAATAAAAGGAATAAACTATTGATACACAAAAAAATGTGGATGAATCTCAAAATTGCTGAGTGAAGAAGTCAAATGCAAAAATGCATACTATAAAAATTATACACACATAAAATTCCAAGAAAAACTAACTATGGTGATAAAAACCACATAAGTGGTTGCCTGGGGCCACAGCTGGCAAGAAGGATGAATTACAAAGTGACTTAAGAAATATTTAAGGAAAGATGGAAATGTTATGTATCTTGATTTTCTGTTTGGTTTCAAAAGTGTATACAACTTCTAAAACTCTTTGAATTATACTTTAAATAGATGCAGTTTGTTGAACACTGTACTACAATAAAGTGAATTACAAAAAAACCCAAAAACCTGTAATATACTCATGGAGATGTCAGAAGATTCAGGATACCAGTCCAGGGTACTATAAAAAGGAACACACAAAAGATGGTGCTTCCAAACATTAAAAATGTGATAGCTAAAGTTAAAAATCCTAATGGAGTTAAAAGTTGAATCTCATAAAGCTGACCAAAAATAAGTGAGAGGCTGGGGGTTATGGCTCAGTGGTAGAGCACTTGCCTAGCATGTGTGAGGCCCTGGGTTTGATTCTCAGCACCGCATATGAATAAATAAAATAAAGGTCCATTGGCAACTAAAAAAAATATTTAAAAAATAAGTGAGAACAATAAGGAAGAAAATTAGAGACTAAATCCTGGGTGCCCCAAAGCAGAGACACAGTAGCCCCAGAAAGAAAGAAGATAGAAAACAGAAAAGAAGAAGTTGTCAAAATTGAAATATAAGGAAATTTCTCAGTTTCACAGGATGTATGTTTCCACATGGATATGGTCTATTGATATCCCAAAGAATGAATGTAAAAGGCCCTCAACCAGGTGCCTGACCCCTGATTTGAGAAAAACAGGGGTAAAGGAATGAGTAGGTATTCTTCTTCAGAGGAAAAAGGAAAACCAAAGTTGAGAGACTCACATTTCCTGATTTAAAAACTTTCTACAGAACTACAATAATCAATCAGGTACACTGGTACACACCTGTAACCCCAGCAACTTGGAAGGCTGAGGCAGGAAGATGACAAGTTTGAGGCAAGTGTTGGGAACTTAGCAACACCTTGTCTCAAAATAAAAAATAAAAAGGGCTGGGATGTAGCTCAGTGATAGAGCACCTCTGGGTTCAATTCCCAGTACCAGGTGGGGGAAAAAACCACTGTAATCAAAATAGTGTGGTCTTGGTATAATGACAGATGTACAGATCAATGGAAGAGAACTGAAAGTCCTGAAATAAATGATGACTTACGGTAACTGATTTTTATGAGGGTACCAACACAATTCAATGGCGAATGAATAGTCTTTCTAACAAATGATGGAGAAACAACCAGATATCCACATACAAAAGAATGCAGTTGGATCCCACCTCACCTCATATAAAATATTAACTCAAGATGCATCCAAGACCAAAGTGTAGGTATAAAACTAGAAGACAACGCAGGAGTAAGTCACTATGACCTTGGATTATGCAAGGGTTTCTTTGTTATGTGACCAAAAGTATAAGTGACAAAAGAAAAACCAGACTGAATGTCTGGATTCATCAAAGTGAAGAACTTGCCTCATCTACAAAGTGAAAAGAATCTGTGGAATGCGAGGAAATCTGAGCAACTGTACCATATAAAACTTTCACAACTCAACAATAAAGACAACCTAATTTAAAAAAATGGGCAAAGGATATGAATAGACAATTCTCCAGTGATATGCATACAGACAATAGGCAAATGAAAAAGGCTCAATGTTATCATTTGTTAGGAAAATGCAAATTAAAATCACAATTAGATACTACTTTGCACCATTAGGATGGCTAAAACAAGTCAGCTAACATGAAGGCAACAACATAAGAAAGTGTAAACCTCAGAGGTCACTAATAGAATTGCAAAATGATGTGGCTTCTTTGTAAAACAATTTGGCAGCCCCTCAGAATTTTAAACAGAGTTACAACCCAGCAATTCCATTCCTATGTATGCATCCAAGGGAAATGAAAACATATGTTCACACAAAAACTTGTATATGAATGTTCCCATCAGTATTATTCAAAATAACAAAAAAAGCTGAAACAACCCAAATGTTCATTTATTGATGAACATCTAAATAAAAGTGGCCCATCAATACAATGCAGCATTACTCAACTATAAAGGAATGGAGGACTGATACAGGCTACAGCATCATGAACTCTGAAAATGGCATGCTACATCTGAGAAACCAGTTGCAAAGAATCCATTTATATCAAGTCTCTAGAAGGAAAATCTATAGACACAGAAAGTAAATTAGGATTTTTGTTGTGAGAGGAAGGGGGAATAGGAAGTTATTGTTTGAAGTTGTGCTTCGTGAGTCTCCTCAATGAGTTGGGGTCCTGAGAGACGAAAAAGGTTCTTCAGGGAAGATGAAGTGGGGTCTCATGATGAGACAGGGTTAGGGGTGACGGTCCGTGGAGTCACTCCACCCAGACTCTGGGGGTAGGTAAGACTGCTCTGCTGGAGCGAGATGCAGAACCCGTTTAATCCAGGAAGTACAGAGGCTTATATAGGGTCCTCAGACCAATCACGGCCCTGAGGTTACAACCAATGAGGCACACTCTGCTGGGTGTGTGTTTCATCACCGTAGAATGGGAAAAGAGGGAAGGGAGGGGTTGAAGGTATGGGGAGTGCTCCTACAGGAAGTGACAGATAATGGGTACAGGTTTGTTTTGGGAATGACAAAAATATTCTAAAATTGGTAGTGTTGATAGTTGTACAACTCTGAGAACAGATTAAAAATGATTGGAATGTGCACTTTAAATGGGTAAATTTTATGACATGAATGATATCGCAATAATGGTGTTACTTAAAATTTTTTGCAGAGGGAAAAGAAAACAGGTAATCAGGGAGAACAGAATTCAACTTTTCAATAGCAACCCTGTAGGTTACACGACAACAAAAATTTAGAAAACTTAAGAAAAAAAAATCATCTATAATTTAGATTTCTCTAAATCTAGCCAACTTATAGGTAAGGTTAGAATAGAAACATTTTCAGACATTGATGTTTTCAAAAGTTAATTCTCTCAAAAACTGTTTTTAGAAAGCTATTGGAGGATATACTCCACCAATATGAAGAAAGAGGCAGACCTGAGAGCCCACACAGTAGAGAGAGACAGAAGATCCAAGATAATGAGGAGAGTCTCAGGTCAGTGGCCAGGCACGGTGTCTAGGGACAAACCATTAGAAAAAGAAAAGGAAAGGGCTGCAGAAGGAATGGCTTCAAATTGGGGGAGAAAAGCAATCAAATTCATAAAATAATGATTGTGATTGACTTTTTGTAAGGAGTTTTACATTTTGTTAGTTAAGTTTTGAATTGCCTTTTTGGTAGGTTCATAAACAAAACAAAAAGATAAAGCATTGTTACCTCTGAAAAAAAAAGCTGTACAAGAAAAAAGCATATTCATATTAGATGATGTGACTAGCCAACAAACAATAGTTATTTGATCATAATAATATTAGGTGAACTATAGATTTTACCAAAAAGTATGAAATTACCCCTATGGGAAGATGGGGAAATGGGTATGCTAGCAGATAAGAGGTGGAGATAACAGATCTAAATGCTGATGGCTCAGTGAGGAAGCCAATAGAAAATATTATCAATTAAAAAAAATGTCTTATAGGCCTATTACTCAGATCTATAGAGATAAATACATGAAGAAACCGCTTAACAAGTTGAAAGTCATTTCTTATTTGGGGATTTGTTGTGGAGTGGATTGTGTAGCTCCTTTTATTTTATGTTAAATTTCATGCAAAGCTATTTTTCTTTTAAAAATAGTTAAATGATCTACTAATAAAATAAATAGGATAAAATGCCTCAATACATAGCAAGTTAAGGACTAGAAGGAAACACAGCAAAATGTTACTGGTGGTTTGTTTGGATGACATTTTGAGGTTGCAGGAAGATGAGGGGAGGGGTGGAGTTGAAGGAGCATTTTTTCTAAATTTCCTATAGCCCAAACACATTCCCTTAATTTCATAAATAGATTCACGAACAGTTTTATACACAGTTGCATGGATCCTCTGACTGTCTTGTTTGAAATAGGTTTGAGGATGACTTTCTCTTCCTATCGTGACGACCAAAAACTTTCTTTCAGGTTGACTATTAATGATGGAAAAGCAAGAAAGAGATCAGGGAGCCATTCAGGACAATGTCAAGTGTGATCCCAATATTTCTTCTGTCTGAAATTATACCCCTGAGCCTCCATCCTTTAAAGTGCAGCTTGGAGATCTATCAAAGAGTAGCTCTAACTTCTCACATTTGCATGATCTTTTAGTCATGCAGAACTATTCTCTTACATCTACATCCATTATCTTATTTGACAATTATTGTTTGATTCTCAACAATAACCCCAGGATGGGAAAGGATCAAGATTATTAGCTCAAGTTGAGCTTGGTGGGGCATGTCTGTAATCTCAGCAACTCGGGAGGCTGAGGCAAGAGGATTGCAAGTTTGAGGACAGGCTCAGTAATTTAGTGAGACCCTGTCTCAAAATGAAAATTAAAAGGGCTGTGCCTATGGCTCAGTGGTTAAGCACCCCTGGATTCAATCCCAGGTACTAAGAAAAAAAAAAAAAAGATTATTAGTTTGATTTTATAAGCTGAGGCTCAGAGAAATGAGATAACAGTAGAACCCAGGGCTAGGGTCCAGGACTGACTTCTAGAACAGTCTCTCATAGACTTCAGATGCTCGCAAGAAAGTAGTTCACAATTGCAACCAAATGTGAACAAATTTTCCTCCCAATAATCTTTGTGTAATCAAACAAACAAAAAACAATTCAAAAGGTTACCAAGTGGGAAGTAAGAGTGTTCCCCCCAGAAATTTCCACTATTAATGGCCTTGCATATATAAACATAAATTTATGTCTTTCAGTTTTGAACAAATGTACAAAACTGCATTTAGTATAAATGGGGTCATTTTAAATACTGTTCTTTTGGTCCCTCCTCTGCCCTAGGGCTGCAGGCTGATATCAGGGTCTCATGCATGCTAGGCAAGGGCTCTACCACTGAGCCAATCCCCAACCTTGCTCACTTGTTTAAACTTAGCAATATAGTGTGCACAGCTTTCCATGGAGGGACATCCTTTTTAGTGACTGCATAGTATTCAGTGATACAGCTATATTTTAATTTATTTACCTGCTCCATGTTGAAAGATATTTGTTTCTCATATTCTGGTATAATAAACAATGTGACGATAAATAACTGTGTACATATGTCTCTGTACATTCAGCTTATTTCCAGGGACACATCCCCAGAAGAACACTACTGAACCAAAGGGTGTAAGCATTAAAAATGTGAATACATATGACCAGGTCGCCCTTGTAAAAGCCCATTAAATTCCAACAGGCCACCAAAATATCAGAGAATGTCTGTTTTCCTACTCCCACTTGCCACGGGCATCATCAGAGTTTTAAATCTTCCCTCTCCTGGTTGGTAAATGCCACATCTCATCCTAGTTATAATTTACATTGTCTGACCAATCATCCTTCTGGGCGTTTTTCATATCTTTTTTAGCCCTTTTTTTTTGTTGTTGTTGTTGTTCATTTTTCTAGGAGTGAACATTTTCCTTTGGATTTTTGAGCACTGAATGAGTTTCTAATCGTTTCCGAATAACAGCTTTTGACTGATTAATTTGGACTGCAGAGGGGGCCAGGGAAGAGCGCATAGACCGAGAGGACCTGCGCTGTCAGCGTGGTCACAGCCGCAGCTGCGGGTGTGGAGGCGGGGCGGGCCGCACCTACCTCCACGAAAGCGAACTTCTCTTCGCTGGTGTAGTTATAGCGCGTGGCTCTCTCGTACTCCTCCGCGGTGCCTGGGCAATCCTTGTTGCAGAATTTGTCTGTGGGGTGAACGAGCTTCCAGGAGTACTGGAGAGACAAAGAACAATCCCAAACAATGTCCCTCAACTGATGAATGGGTAACAGATGTGGCATATCAAGTTCCTGGGATATTATTCAGCCACCAAGAGGGGAAAACCCCACTGGTGTTATAAGGGTCTATTTGTAGGAAACATTCAGAATAGGGAAACCTACAGACAGAAAGGGGATTGCTTGGGGCTAGAGGGATTGGAGGGGGTGATAATACAGGATTTCTTTTTAAAGTGATGGAGATGTTCTCAATTTGACACTGGAGTTGTTAGACAACTGTTTGTAGTCAAAAACAATGAAATCACATTTTAAGTGGGCAAGTTGTATGGTATGTGAATTATATCTCCATAAAGTCATTAGCAAAGGGGAGAGGTAGGACAGACAGCTTCTAAGTGAATGGAGGTCAGTGTGAGGCCCTGTGCCCCAGGACACCTACCACTTCCATGACGTGGGCACTCCACTTGGATAACAGCTGCAGGCCCCGCAGGGCCAGGTCGAACAGCTCCCGGTACTCCTCATCTGACTTCTGGCTATCCAGCCCCGAACCTGTCACCACCTGGGGGATATCCACCGTCACTCACTGTCATGTGCCTGGCACTTTTGTATGCTTCTTATTGATTCTGCTCAAGAACTCACAGGGAAGTGATTATCCCCCATTGACAGGTGAACTGGGCTCAGGTGCCTTGCTGAAGGCCACATGCCTGTAAAGGGCTGGGGTCCCAATTTAGGAGGCACAGTGCCAGAGCCCCACTCGCAACCACCCAGGGGCACAGCAACACAGTCTTTAGACCTTTTTTGACTGTGTTCCAAGTAGGAAAGCAGACTACAGTGACTCAAGCACATATCCTTACACAGAGATCTTAAATACGTAAGCAAGCAACACCAATTTCCACACCACAATCTGACTCTTAATACATGGGACACCTTCTAATTTCCTACTCTATTGCATATAAAATGCTCATCACAAGCCACTCAGTTAAAATCTATCTGTAGCCCCCAAATCAAAAACTTGGTAGTGATTTCTCAGTCATGTGCAGAGATGTGCAAATTCCCAGCTGAGGGTGGACAAGACAACTCTGTTCCTGTTCAGCTCTCACACCGGAAACAAGCATCCCTTTTCAGTCTACATAGTGCCATGCGGTCCACATTTTTGTGCTTTGTTGGTGATTTCACAAATTAAAATGGCCCTAGGCATAGGACTGATGTGCTGCACAGTGTTCCTACCTGCACCAAGGTATAAGATGTCTTATGGAAAAACTTCATGTGTTAGATAAACTTTGTTTAGGCATAAGTTACAGTGATTTTGGCCCTCAGGTAAAGTCAATGAATCAACACTGTGTAACACATAAGAAGTCTTTAAACAGAAACACATCTGAAAACTTCATCAGTAGATGAAAACACTCTGCCTGGGGCCTCATAGGAACCCAACTCTACATTTCTCCTTGGATCAGTTGTTTAGTATTTGCTAATACAGGGTTCATGGCCACTTTAAAGAATGTGACTACTGCAAATAATGAGAACTGGCTTGATATACACAGGAAGAGAGCATGTTCACTTGGCCCTCTGTATCCAGGGCTCTGCATCCAATGGATATATATAGACAACAGTGGATGGAAAACTATTCAGAAAGAATGCAACTTTACCAAACATGCATACACTTTTTCTTGTTGTTATTAGCTAGATAATACTGTATGACAATTATTTACATAGCATTTACATTGACTTAGGTATTACAAGGAATCTAGAGATGATTTAAAGTATATAGGAGGATACATGTAGGTTACATTCAAATACTACACTATTTTATATAAGGGACTTCAGTACTATTGGATATTGATATCAGCAGAGGTCCTAGGATAAATCCCCTATGGATACTTCAGGACACTGTAATTAAAAAAAAAAAAAAAAAAAAAAAAGCAGCCGGGCGTGGTGGCTCACGCTTGTAATCCCAGCACTTTGGGAGGCTGAGACAGGAGAATCGCAAGTTCAAAGCCAGCCTCAGCAGTGGGGAGGCACTAAGCAACTCAGTGAGACCCTGTCTCTACATAAAACACAAAATAGGGCTGGGGATGTGGCTCAGTGGTCGAGTGCCCCTGAGTTCAATCCCTGGTACCAAAAAAAAAAAATGCCTTGGACCAGACACATCCTTAGAGTTCACTACAACCTGACTAGGAATGAGGGAGTCTAGCCTTTGGATAAATGATTTTTTGTGGCTCACTTCAGTTGATTGGCACATTTGGTAAGAAAGCTCACCCATTGGTTGAATGCCCACAGTGCCTGCATTTGTCAGACTAAATGTCTGACCAAAGACATTTCCTGAGTTTGGGTTTGGAAAAAAAAAATGATCCTTATGGCTACTGGCCACATGGTGGAACCAGAGAGCAAACACGGAGCAGCCCAGTCATCCATACTGTTGGAGCTTGAATGGGGCAGTTTATCCAACAGCACACATGTTTATTAGGAGGCCATACACAGAGAGAGACCCAGAAGAACACAGGCACCCAAATGGTTCTGGGATGGTAGGCTTTTACAGGATTTCTTTCCCTCTTTTTACATATCTGTGTTTTTTCCTGATTTTGATACATTGATCATATTTCCATGAAAACTCAATGAAATGTCACTATTGGGATTACAGGAGATTTTTTTATAGCCCTTTTCTGTCCCTAACTGCATATATGATTTTTCTTTACAATGATCATTCCTTAGTGTGTAGCTTCTAAAATATTTGGATGGTGTTAGGTGCAAAAGTATTCAGAACTCCTTCTCTTGAGCTTGAGGGTAGGGGCCATCTGGGTCCTGTATGGGGAGAATTGACAGTCACTGGGCTCCTCCTCTTTGCTAGGCACAATACACATTCCAGGCACCACATCATCTCATTTTCTTTCTTTTTTTTTTTTTAAATATTTTTTTTAGTTGTAGATGGATGCAATATCTTTATTAATTTATTTATTTTTATGTGGTGCTGAGGATCGAACCCAGTGACTCACGCATGCGAGGCAAGCGCTCTACCACTGAGCCACGGCCCCAGCTCCATCATCTCATTTTCTTGGTGAGTCTTTTGGGATAGATACTATTGTTACTCCTATTTTAAAATAATTTTTAAAATTTTTAATTGATACATAGTAACTATATATATTTATAGAGCACGGTGTGACTTTTCAACATATGTATGTCTAATGATCAGATCAAGGGGCATTATCTATCTCATCATGTCTTCATGTTGGGGACATTCAAAATCCTATTAGCTGCTCTGAAATAATTGTTGTCAACCACAGATATCCTACTGTGCTACAGAGCACTAGAAGTTATTCCTCCCATCCAACCATCCTTTCTCCATTACTCCCTCCTGCATTCCCTACCCAGGCTTTGATATTACACCTGTCGTACAGGTAAGAAAACCGAGGAACAGAGATGTTGAATAACTTGCAAAGGAGCTCTAGCTATCCATGCTCTGGACAACTCTGTCCTCTTGCTCCAGATGTGTATTCCTTGCCACTTTCCAGTATCCCATGTGTTCTTGCTCTTTCCCAACTGCTCCTCACCCCTCCTGGCCCCGGGCCCACATGCCTCCATTCCGGCAGCCAGAGCTCACCTCGCTGTTGCTGTAGCGAGCAAGCTCCGAGATGAAGCGGATGTGGTCATCCCGGATCTGAACCATCTGCTCGCAGATGTTGTACTGGGGGCTGATGCTGCTCTGTGTGCACGTCCACCTGAGTAGAAAACCACAGGGTCAGAGCAGGACCAGCCCCAGGCTCCTGGATAGGACACACTTCTTCCTCTCCCTAGTTTCTCCTGGTCCTCAGCCAACACGGCTGCTCCCTGGGTGAACCAGAAAGAGGTGTCCCAAGCCTAAATGTGGTGTTGTGGAGACCACAGGCTTCAAGGAACAGTCCTCCTCCCTCTCCTGCTCCTGTGGCCAGCCTCTTCCAAGGCCTCAACCATAGGCCTTTCCAGATATCGTGTCCACAATACTTACCAGTTCCATGAGAGGTGGGGCTGAGGATCACAGCCTCTCTAGGGTACAAGGGTTGGAATCCAAGAAAAGAAAAAGCAAGGTGGGCAATTCCCTCAAGCTTGTGCTGACTCTAAGAGCACCAGCACTGTGGTAGCGGCTGGCTCTGGAGGCCTTTGAGCTGGACTGAGGAAATCTGAATAGGCTTAAGCCTCCTTTCCAGGGTGGCCTGGCAACATGGACACACCCACAGTGAGAGAGGCCAAGACCCCTGGGACGTAGGGCTGGCCTCCTCCTCCTGCCCCATGTCTTTCCTCCTTTCCTGTCCTCTCTTCTTCCTCTCTATCCTTTCTGACAGATGTCATTAGGAAAACCATACTGCATGGGTGGCGGCATATGCTTGTAATCCCAGCAGCTCAGGTGGCTGAGGCAGGAGGATTGCAAGTTCAAAGTCAGCCTTAGCAAGGCCCTAAGCAACTCAGTGATACCCTGTCTCCAAATAAAATATATAAAAGGGCTGGGATGTGGCTCAGTAGTAAAGCACCCCTGGGTTCAATCCCTGGTACCAAGAAAGAAAAAAAAAAGAAAACCATCCTGCCTTGGAGAGGAAATGAACAAGTCCTCACTCCCCTTCCTGTCTTCTGCTGTCCAGTGCTAATAACCTAGCAGAGAGACTGAGCATAAGTACTACACAGGGCAGAGAAAGGTTTTGGAGAGAAATTAGTATTTTATTCACTTAGTTTTTAAATTTTTTTTCCCTTTATATGGTGCTGGGGATCGAACTCAGTGTCTCATGCATGCTAGGAAAGCACTCTATCACTGAGCCACAACCCCAGCCTGAGATGTTAGTATTTTAAAAGGAGACCTGAAGTGGTTTTCCTGGGGGGGGGGGAGGAGGTGCTTAGAACAGTGGTGGCCTTCCTCATTCTTTATTTTGAGCTACTTGGAGGAACAGAGAAACCATCACTCAAAGCCTCTGACTCCCTGCCCTAGTCATACACCAGCCTCCTCCCAACCAGTGTCAGATGGTCAAGTAGCCAGGCAGGAAAAGGGCAGAAAATGACCACATCATCCCTGACCCCATGCTCCTCCCACCCAGGCAGCACCAGATGATGACGGCACTGGACTGGCATTCCCTGGGAGCTCAGCTACAGGGCACTGGTGGGTAGAGTTCAAGGACACTCCACTGCTACCTTGTTAAGACACTGAACTCTCACCTGTGACCAGAGGATGGCCAGTTCCCCTCCACTTGGAAAGTCCATTTCTAGGTGAAATGCTCTCAGAATCAATCCCCATAACAGCCTCAGAGATCAAAGAGGAGGCTGGAGCCAGACATCCCCCAAGTCCTGTGAGCCACTGATAACCCAGACCTCAGCACAGGTTCCCTGAAGTCATGGTTTATAGAATGACCCAAGGGGAGGCGTTAGCTCACTTCACAGTTGGAACCATTCCAGCCACACTCACAAAACTCGAGCAGAGAACTGGGGAGGAGAAGATTGCCACCATCTCTCTTCAGCCTGGCCATCGAGAGCTGGCCCTCTTCCCCGCTTATCAGGGAAGGAGGAGGACTCCTGCTGTCCCTCTGAGGGGACGACAGGGGCTTCCACTAAGCAAGATGAGGGACATGGCTGTGCTCTGAGCCCTTTTGAACCTGGCAGCAAACGGCGGATACAAAAGGGCTCCGAGCACCCTCCGCTGCTCCCTCTGGTGGCGCCAGTGATCTGAGGGTCCACCTGCCCAGGCTCTGGGGAGGGAGGAGGGACTGAAGTGGTCCCTCGGCCCCCTGCCCGGGCCGGGCATCCTGAGGAGCCTAGAGACATTACGGCAGGCACTCACTTGGACTTGTTCTCTTCATAGTGAGCACTGGTCTTAATGTATCTGGCCAGCTCTATCTGCATGTCGCCGAACAGGGGCACCACCTGCAGCTGCTGCAAAGGAAGCAAACACAGCACATGAGACGCGGCAGGAGGCAGGGGCGGTGGGCCTCCGTGTGCGCCTGGGGGCTGGCCCCTTGCTTCTGCTTCTGATGATGCTGCTGTGGTGACCCTAGCACCAAAAGGAGCCTCAGCGGTGTCCTCCAACCAACTCTGTGTTCTAGACAACTGAGCCCAAAGAGGCAAAGTGACTTGTCTAAGATCACACTGCCAGTCTAAAGAATGAAGGCTGAGGACC